>JANKOE010000009.1:1117328-1141683 GCA_026284465.1 Erythroxylum citrifolium | reverse complement strand
TGTTAAACTCTTTTAGCATGATCCTTGTAGAAAAGAACTATATAATTATTTTAGTAAGTGAGTTACCAATTAAGTGCTAGGATATTTGGATAAAGAGGACATTACAACCATCTAAGATAAAGGCTTTCTTTAGAGTAAAGGAGAATAATACATTCTCAACATCAAGTTTATTGAAATGGTGTATAAGGAATGTATGAATTGATGGTTTAATTAATTAAGTGATAAATTGCTTTAAATACCCTAGATCTGACGATTAATGTTGATAATAACCTAGAAGCTTCTTAAAAAAGTTGGGCACTATACCTTTAAGATCATATTTCTTATTTTAAGTAACACCATCAATAAAAATTTAGGTGATCATGTTCTTATTCTTACAATATAGAATAACATTATGGAAGTATCTAGAGTTTGTATCACCTTCCTTCAGCCTGTTAATCTTGGCTCTTTATTTGAGTGGCCTAGAGTTAGCTTCAAGTGCATCTCGTTCTTCTGTTTTGATTATAGGATCCTTTAGAGCTTAATCCACCTGAGCTTGGATATTTATCAAAGAAGAAGCTTTCAATATAGCTTCCTAACGTTTTTTTATTTTATCAAACAATAGTTGCTTAAGTTTAGTTCTCATATATTAATGTTTCCTTAATATCTTGAAAATTTCATAACATTCAACCTAATTCCCTATCTTGTAAATATGGTTTCATAAAATCCCTCATATTTAATAAGAAATTTGTTAAATTTGAATAGAACTTTGAAATAATTATTCCTAAGCCCCAAGTTTATGTTATATGGTACGAGCAAAGAGGTTTGTTGAAATTGTTTAAGTTACACATAAATTTGTGGAGCAATGCAAGATTTATAATGGTTCGATCTAATTCTTTTTTTATTAGCCAATTATCAATTTGTTTATTTAAACAAGTTTAGAAGGCTCCTCTAACATTTATATTAATAAGTTAAATAGCTAATAGGCATTCCAAAGATCAACATTTATGCATCTCTCGTATAGCCTATCTTATTTTGCTTCCTAGGAAAATAAAATGTAGTTGAACTTTCCTATGACTAACCAAGGTTGGTTTATAAAGGACCCTATCAATTTTAGATCTTTCCACAGTTGCCTTCTTTGAAATTTTAGGTTGGACGCATGACATAAAAGTGATCGTAAGGGTTTCATCTAGTTGTTGCACTTCCAAAAGGACATACTAATCTAAGGATGAAACCTAGTTCACTTTAACCTTATTAGGGTCATAACTGATCATGAGTTAACCATTAAAGTAAACTAATGATAAGTGATTGTTTCACAATTTTTTCTGTAAATCTCCTTGAAATGTTGCATATGAAGAACTTTTACCATCGTTTCCAAAACCCTTATAACATAAAGTTAATCTTAGATAATCAACGATTATCTACTTCCTCTTGGGTAATTCATGCCTCTAAAGTTATAGACCACCAATATGGAGATAATATATGGGTTTGAGATCTTTTCTTCTTATTTTTCATGGTTGTTTTCCATTTTTTCCCATGATCAAGACTAATTGCCTTATCCTTAGCACCTTTACCAATTATATCACTTTTTTTAGATTCAACCCAAGCACATTCTATGTGCTCTTTAGAGTGGCTTCAATTTGTTTGCTTATTTAATTTTTGTATCTCTCTAAATCTTTTTAATATAATTTGTTGTTCTCATTGATATCTAATTTCAATTATCTCCTTTGTAATGGATCATTGTTCATCTAACCTTATGATTGACATGACCTCAGGAAGATCCACTTTCATGGCTACTTCTATACATATTCTTACAAATCCAACAAGTATCTTTGTGGAGTTACGCTTATATATATAGACAAGATGCCTCATCACACTTGTAAGGTGACTTAACCCAGCTATTATTTAGTATTCTATAGGAAAGCTATGGAATTAAATCCACAAAGGGATATGCTCCAACTTTCCTTAAACTTAACTTCGACCTGCATTTTACTATAAGAGGATTTCCCATAATTTGATAGAGCCCCCATTCCAATACTTTCTACAAGCTCAGGGTATCCGAGAAGTTGAATAGGAATTGTTCATCATCATTAAGAAATTTATTATCCAAATCTAATTTAGAGTAGTTATTCAAGGCCCTAGATGGCATTATTAAAAATGCAACTCTTTCATCAACAAAGTATCCTACTTGTGTGCACTAAAATTTGGCCACACCTTGTTACAACGCCTCAATTAGGGGAGAGTTCAATGGGCAGCTAAAGGAAGAGGACCCAATAATAGGGTAAAAAGGGGTTAACAGTCAAAGGTTGATGAAGCATCACCTAGTACTTAACTCCAAGTTCACTTAGTAGGTTTATCAAGGTCGTCGGGGTAAGTTTAGCAAGGGTTGTTACATCACTTCCTTAGAGTAGGTAGGAATCCTCAATATGAATAGTAAGTGTCACAAAATAGGGACAAAGGGAGTAGGAACAAGTTCATAACCAAAAGCCATAAGTTCCATAACAACATAGGGAGAAGATTTAGGAGAGGGGAAAAGGGATATAGGAGTAAGAAGACATTGAAGCCTAAGGAAGCAAGGAAATAGTTGGGAGAAATAAGATGTAAGCAGGGTAATGGTCAAAGAGACTTTTGATTGCTTTCTTATTAGGTGGCAGGAAAGGAGCCCGTCAAAATAACTAATAACAAGAAAGGAAGACAAATCGTGTATGGAAGGTGTAAAGATGGAAAATTGATAAAGAGAATGAAGAGCATAAAATTGTGAAAGCAAGGAGAGTGAACCCAAAAGAGTTATGCTTCAAGCTGGAATCAAGTTAACTATTAGAGCATATTCAGTAGAATATGAGCAGAGGTAAGTTTGTGGTGTTCTAGGTTGATATATAATTGGATGCTAAATAAAACTTTACTAACCTTAATTTGGAGAAATTCTTCGACGACAATATTGGAAAAAGAGTAGAAGATTATTAGGATTCTAGTGATGGATGGAAGTTGTACGATTTCTATCAACTACAGATACTTAATACGTCATATTATATTAGTAGAATCTGATTCTTACGATTTTATAGAGATGGATAGAAAGTGCAAAAGGTAACACCTCACAACTTAGCTCTTATGGTTCGAATATACCAATAACAATTACACAGAAAGAGAAGAGTTGATGTATGACTGATGCAAATCAATTAGCTTGACATATTAGCAAACTAAACCCTACATTTTTTCTACTTGTTCTCCTTGATCAGCCTCCAAAGGAAACATGGAAGCATTTGTCACTATAAGAAAATTGTAAATTACCGACAGAAATTTACCGACGAAACAAATTTTGTAGCACATTACCAACGAAACATGCTTTTCGTCAGCATAGTTGTCAGGAAAAAAGGTTCTTTGAGACAAAAAAAACTTCGTTAGTAAAGGAGGAGGCGAAACTTTTTCCAACGGAAGTTAGTGACGGATCAGTAAAAGTCGTCGTAAAATACGCGCCAATGATTTCTAACAAGTAATACCAACGAAATTTTTGTCCGTCGGCAATTTACTGACTGAATGTTGTCGAGTTGTTATTTTAATTCGAAGGAAAAACGACGTTGTTTGTTTAACTACAAATGACGTCATTTGTTTTTCGTATTTTAACGCAGGTCGATCCCTCCTTCTTGCATTTCATCTGGTCTGTGAAAAAGTTCAGAAAACCTTTCCCTCCAACCTTGCCGTCGTCATGTTCTGGTGTACTCCGGTTATACACCATCGTCCTCGTCACTTTCTCTGGCTAGTCGTCCATTAGGGTTAGTTATTCCTCCTTTTCATTTGGTTTTTCATTTTTCTTCTTGTTGTTGCTAGGGAAGGGTTTGTTTCAGTTTTGGTTGATTTCATTTGTGTTTTCTACGTCTATTTAAGGTGTTAGTGTTCATTCTGCGTTTGAATGTGTTGTTGTTAGTGAAAAATGCAAGGTACCAGTGTTTTTGTTAATAGTTAAGGACAAGTTTGTTATGCCTATGGTATTCGATGAATGGCTTAAAGGGATAAATTTATTTTGTTTTATTATGGTAAGTTAAATAGAATTAGATACATTGTGATTCAGATATAGTGTGGATAGGATTTAACTACAATGTTTATACTTTTATAACAAATATATATAGGATATATATGATTTCCCGAATCTTAATTGTTAACAATAAGGGAAGGTCAAAAGATATGTTAGAAAATAAAAAAGATATATAGAACCGGTTTTCCAAGAACGTATTAAATAAGAAAGGGCTGAAAAGATGTATAGATCATTCTTACCTTAAGCACTCCTAATCCGTAGAACTCAACTTTTTGTCCGGTAGGAGCGTGGCCTTTGAAAGGACCTTCAAAGAAACCCCAGTGCCTGAACTTGAAAGAAATAACAGGAGGTCCTGAGTACACACTAAGCAATTCCCACGCAAAACCACGAGGAAGTGCGGTTGTGAAGGCTTCATGTGATGACTCAAAGCTTTCTTCATGTGGCTGATAGTACTGAAACTCCTCCGGTAAATTATTCTCTAACAAAGCATTGTAAGTCCCTATCTTCAATAACTCTTCTGCTGAAAGCCCCTTCCTTCCTAATTAAAACAGAAATTTTCTTCGGCTGTTGAGAAGTGCCTAACGAACGGTATAAGTTGATACTATTGTCTAAGATTAACTATAAGAGAGAGAACACAGAAGTTTGACAAGTTGAGCTGTTTCAAATCTTGTTAGTTATGAAAAGAGTTAAAAGTAAAATTAAAGACAAAAATAAAGAAGAAAGGGAGAGGTTACATGCTTTGACTCTAAGGAACATCTATTGATACAACCATTTTTCCTATGGAAGTATTCGTTCTAGTACTTACACAAACTTTGAAGAAAAGCAAATATAATTATGTATACCGTTAACAACGAGCTTGAATTTCTCAGGGTTTATGGATTTGATGTCATGTAAACGAGTCTTATGCGAGACCTCCATTTCCCATGATTTGATAGCATTTTGAACTTTTTCTTCTAGTGATCCTTTTGGCCATTCCTGGTTATTTGTTAGGCACATGAGTTGAAGACAAAGCAGAATATGAGGGGATCAGAAAATGAAGTAGGGAGGACCTTTGTTCGGCCTTCTTCAAAGAGATGGTTGACAACATCGTAACTGGGAGGGCCACCATGTCTCCACCCAGTGGTCTGAGCTTCATCATACAAGAAAGACCTGTACTTATCTCCTGTTATGGTATTATTAGTTGAACCTTCCGTTTTGTTAGCCATGCCTATATAGCTCGAAGATGGATGAACTGATGACAATAAAGAGTCTCTTTTATAGATGATATATATGGCACAACTTGCAAGGAAAAGGTAAAATATTTGGTCAGATAGAAAGGGAGACTTGACTCTCATCTTTAATTATCAATTAATATATGGCACAACTTGCATGGAAAAGGCAAAATATTTGGTGAGATAGAAAGGGAGACTTGGCCCTCATCTTCAATCATCAATGCCAGGGAGCTAGTCTGACCGCGGAATATTGTACATTTATAAAAAACCGGCATCATTGAAGTATGGTAACAAGTCATTGTCATTAATAGCCCAAATAATACTCTCAATTTTTTAAATACTCTCTGCGCCTAAGATGCGTAAATATGCATACAAACTGCTTGTTTTACAAAGAGTATCGTGATTTGATCGACATCCATTTTCACCTCAAACTAATATCGACACATTTCAGATTACTCTACAACAAAGAAGACAATTGGTTAACACCCTCCTCTAGAGAGAAAAAAAAAAGAAGACAATTGGTTACGAAAAAAAACTGCAGCCAATTAATTGTTTGTCACATATAGTTTTTTGTGATGTTTTAGTTTTGTGCATAAAGCATCATCATTTCCCCGTAACTAAATATTACAAGTGACGTTTCAAAAACTCATTGCTAATACTACGACAATTTTTTTATAGCTAAAGCATTAGAAAACATAGGTAAATAGTTTTTATTTACGTTTTTTCTCTTCATATATATATATACAATTTTCATAACGTAGCGAAATGTTAATTGTTGCATTTTTAATAATGTAACGACATGTTACTTGTTACATTTTTAATCCATGATATTGAAAAATATATTTTGTATATAATGCATCAATATATTTTTATTCTAAATTATTTGATTATTATTACAAAATTAAATCGTATAGAAATATTATTAGTTCAAAATGTTGAACATTGTATATATAAAATAAAATTATCTAAATATCATTAAATTGAACCAAAAAAAAAGGACTTCTAATATGAAGTATGAACAACGCTTCATATGGGTAATAATACTTTTGGCCCTTTCCTAAACAATTTGTATACTTCATTATGTTCAATATTGTTAAGCAAGCTTCATATTATATTTTCCAGATTGCAACCACCTTCATAATGAAGAGTCAAATTTACAAGTTTAATGTTGTATAATGTTTTGGACTTCATTTCTTGAGCTATAAAAAATTGTAGTAGACTCAAACTTCCCCTTGCTTCTCTATGTTAATGTTGTACAAAATTCCTATGTACTTCCAAAATTATGAACTTGTAAAAATTTTCATACTGCGAGCCAAATTCTTATTTCTTCTCCACAAATTTAAGAGGAGATCTTAGTACCTTGACATGAAAAGATGTATAAGCATGATAGGTTTAATGGTTTGGTGTTGCATCACTGACACTTGAAATAATTGTAATAGATGAGAGCATTTTACTACCAAAAGTATATGTGGAATATGTATGGTGGTGTTATGAATTAGATTTTTTAATACATTTCCAAAGGAATGTAAGACATAGATGCACCAAAAATCACGTGATGGAAGCAGAAATGCAAGGATTGTTTTATCACCTTATCAAAATCAAACTCGATCATATCTGATGGATGAAATTGGGATGGAAAGATGGGTGATATTGCCTCCCCTAATTACTGCAGATGTAAGGAAATTATTAATATTAGACAGTGAAATATCCTTCAGAATTTGTGATGGAGTTGCACTATGCCTAACTACTTACTCTGTTATAAAGATACCGTGTTCACTTTGTTAATTAGTAAGGCATTATACACCATCTTTATAAATGATTTGAGCATGAATTCTAAAATCATGATCTTGATAGAAGAGGAGTCTTACTGTTAGACCCCTAAGTCTGAGATAGCATAATTGTGCGAGTATTGGCAAGTCTTGACCAATGTTTGACACGCGAAATAATGGAACAAGGCAAAGACTTGTGAGAAGACAAGGAGAAAAAGGGGCAATGTCAAGCATTGACATGCATTGGTGTACAATGGAGGAAATCTTAGACGAGATGCAAGATTTAATTATGAGACCAAAAGAAGGCTTTAGGTGGACATTGAGTGGAAGGTTAGCTGGATCACACATATAACGGGAATATGCAAGATTTCCATAGTGACTTAGCAAGTAGATCAAGCATAGTGCGAGTTTTGGGAGAGTTTCAAACCTTGTATGAGCTGACATGGCTAAGATTGGGTTCTTAAAGGACTAAGGACTTAATGTGTGCTCAAATGGATGGGCCATGGCTAATGGATTTAGCATGGGAAAACATTACACAGACTAGTGTGCTATTGGCTTAGATGAATCATCATCAACGGATAGAGATGAGGAGATCTTGGATGATGTGGCGGATAAGATCATAGTGGATGAACATCATCTCAAAGAGATAAAGATCATATGGAAGGATCATCTGAAGATAGAGGAGATCTTCGTAGATATGGATAGATCATTCCTAGATAGATGTAATCTTTTATCTTGTTATTGTGATGTAAATTAATCTTATTAGATGGATTCCTAATAGGATGAGGATGTCATTCTATTGGTTAGTGTGATGTAATCCGATGAGGATAAGATAGGTTAAGATTGTGATCTTAGCTAGTAGAATTCTATTAGGATTCTAACTTAATAATCTAGAGATACCTATAAATAGCTCATTTGAGCCTTGCTCTTCTCAGAGAGAGACACTTAGAGAAGTGAGTGTGGGAGACATTTGGAGATGTGAGAGAGCATTTCTTTGTATATTTTGAGGAAAGTAATAAAGGTTGACATTTGTCGTATCTCTTTCCCCTTTTGCTGCCATGAATATTTAGTTCTTTCATAGATTTCTTACAAGGGTGTGAGAGTGAAACACTATGAGGGACGTGAGGCATTTGAGAATAAGTAGGTTGGTCGATGATCATGAGACAAGGATAAATCTTACTTTAACGGAGTTAAGTGAGATTGTCATGCAAAGGGGTTAGCACATCTTATGGGACAAGTTCGTGCTTAAAAGAAAACCTTTGTAACAACTCATTTTAAAGCCTAATTTCAAAATGGTGGAAGGTAGCAATTTGATAGAACGTGTCAACTAAGTGGAGTCCCTCATCAACTGATTCCTCAAGGGGAGGAGGATTTCACTTTTTACAACACTCGATTAGAGATGTTGGAGGTGCGAATCCAATAGTTGTAGTATCAAATAGTAGAGTTGATGAAGGGATAGGAGGATTTTCGATTCAAGATCATGATCCTAAGACGTGCCGTTGAAAGACAAGACATTTGACAAGCGGAAAGCACTTTGGTGAAGGTACAGGAGACACAAGTTTTTGACAGTAAGCAGAGTACCAAGGAGCTCAAAAATTTCTAGTGGGACATAGAGTAATATTTTATAGTAGTAAAGCTGGCTGACTTGGAGAAGGTATTGATCACGACTATGTTTTTGGTGTAAAATGCAAAGTTATGGTCAAAAACAAGAACCTCTAACGAGATCAGTGTAGGTAGACCTCCTATTGACACTTAGAAGAAGATGAAAAAGG
Source organism: Erythroxylum citrifolium (assembly GCA_026284465.1). NCBI lineage: Eukaryota > Viridiplantae > Streptophyta > Magnoliopsida > Malpighiales > Erythroxylaceae > Erythroxylum > Erythroxylum citrifolium. The sequence goes on along the minus strand of JANKOE010000009.1, from coordinate 1,132,925 downwards.
AGCTAACGAATCAATTCCTCCCCAACAACGCTTCGTGGCTCGCGAGGGAAACTTTAAGAGGTAGAAGCAAGATGATTCGGTGCAAGACTATGTGAGGAAATTCACATCTTTGATCTTGGACGTGTAGAGCATGTCAGAGGAGGACAAGTTTTTCAACTTCATAAGTGGCTTGCAATGTGATTAAAACCTTTGTTCATACTCTTCGAGGTCAAATAAAAAATAATCTAAAGATTGCAATATAGGGTGCAACTTCGAGTCGTTTTACTTAATCGGAACCTAAAACGAATGGACCTAAGTTAACTTATGTGTCACAAAATGCAAGCTAATTGGGTAAAAAGGGGGTTTTGATCTTATAAAAACTTTAACTGTACTAAATTGAATTGTAAAAAGTATGTAAAATGTATTTTTGGATTTTTGGGAATAGAAAACAGAAAGATTAAAACAAATGATCAAAGAGTGATAGAATCCTCTTGGAAATGAACTTTGGCTATCATAGTTCAAAATTGATTTTGATGGGAGTGGAAATCACTAAGTTTCAAATTGGTAAACCTTAAAGGACTCTTTAAGTCCAAGATCTTAATCAATGGGACTCCATTTCTTAAAACCCTATTAAATTCTCTTAGTGTGTGTGGTGGATAAGTCCATGCAACAAGTTAATTGAAATCTAGAATCTACTCAACATCAAACACAACTATGCAAGATAAAAGAGAATCAACAACATTACAAATAGAAATATATGAGACTTCATATGTTTAAGCTCAAAGTTTTACATAAACCAATCCAAACCACACAATGAATATTCAACATTTGATTAAACCATAATCAAGTATGTTCAACTACAAATTACAAATCCTAAACCTAGGAATTCTTAAATCATAGCTAAACCATGGATTAAGCTACTTCCCTTTTAAGCTCATTGAACTCTAGCTATTGCTACATATTTAAGAGGAAGGAAACGCCTAACCACGTATAGCTCTCGGAAGCTTCACAACTGAGAAGGAATCAAAGGCACCCATGGTAGAAATTGACAGTGAAATATGGAAGAAAATTGAGAGGGATATGAGAGAACACGATGATGGAATCATGGTTGGCAAGATGATGGAATGATGATGATATATATGTCGACTCTCCCTTATGTTTTTGTAACTTATCCTAAAATTGTTTTTTTTTCAAAAATGGGTTGCCCAGTCGGGTTTACATAGTAAGTTAAATTTTTGAAAATGGTTCGAGTCTGGTGCTGATTCGAATGTTTCACCACGGCGAAAGTATGAGTTCGAAGCGGAGAACTTTTCCCGAAGGCTTTGTTGGAGTTTTTGTGACTTTGCGGCGGCGACGTTCTTTTTCCGAAAGGTTTCTTCAAGAATTTTCTGGTTTTGCTACGGCGAAACATTTTCCTCTCTGCGGCGAACTTTGTTTATTGCCTTGTTGACGTATGTTCTTGAATTTCTTGGTTTTCACTCTTGGCTCTACTTCTTGAATGTTCCTGCAATGAAAAATAATAGTTTGCAGTAAAGGGAGAAATCTGTGAGAAGAATTCACTTTGGTTTCATACTTGCCTTTGAACAAAGATGTCTTAAATTGACTTTGTTTATTTTTATCGATGAAAAGGGATTGTGATGTATGTTGTGTGCACTTAATCTTATAAAGGACGAATTGATAGAGTGTAGTGACTTGGTGTATTTGCTCTATTGCCCCCTGAATTTTTTTTATTTTTAATAGGCATGATTTAAATTAATGTTAAGGTTTTGACATAGGTTAATTGAATTAAAATGTTAAGCTGGTAAGATTGCATAGGGATATTTTTGGAAGATCATTTAAGGTAAAAAGGGACATAAGATATAAAGGAAGGGTAAAGTGGACTTTTACTTTTCATTAAGGGTAAAATGGGAAGGAAGAAGTGTTGTTTTCTTCCTAAAGAGGGGAAAAAACGAAAATGGAAAAGAGGGAAGTGAAATAACAAATCAAAGAGAGAGAAAAAAAAGATTTCGGTGTTTGAGAGAAAGAAGAGAGTTGAGCTAGGTTTTCATCTTTTCTAAGCTTTCTAGAGAGATTTTGAGGTTGTACAAGAAGGAAAAAAAGGTAGAAGAAGATAAGAGCTTTCTTTGGAACCAAACATCTCTTCATTTGGTGAAAGTCTAAGGTAAGAACATTTTTAATGCTTTGGATTTTGAAAGGGGTTTAGTTTATGAAGTTTAGGAAATGCATGGGTTTAGGTACTCTAGGATCAATTTTAGTAAATGTACTTTGTGGATCTTCAATTTTTGCAATCCATTTGAACTTGGGATTTTTATCTATGAAAAGGGAATCAAGAAAGACAGGAGGAGCAAGGGGAGAGGCACATTTAAGCAACTTATAAGCAAGAAATTGAAGGTGGGTTACATTTTTATAATTAAGTAATGAGCCACTAATGTTTTTTTTCAAGAAATGGAAATAAATGAGGTTCAACTACTTCTAAAATGTGCATTTATTATTCTTTGAATGCTTTGAAAATGTGTTGCATATTATGTATATAAATTTTGTTTGATTTATGAAAATGATTTTAAAAAGGGTATCAAGCTTAAGAAATCGAAATGTGTCTTTTTGGGCAATAGATTTTACAAGTCATGAAATACATGTTATGTGGGTTTTATAGTGGTTTCCTAAGTTAAGTCAAGTGCACTTTGACAAAAGGCTTCTCTTACCTGCCTGCTAGTGGCATGGAGCTCCTTCATAGCTCCCATAAGTTCACAGCTACGCAAGACCATTATGTGAAAATGCATAGTACGTTCTGTTTTTGGATCCACTCGAACCATTTGATATGCTTATGTGCTCATGATAAGTTGACAAGAGTGATGCATACATATTTTGCATAAAGTTGAATTTTTGCGATGGAAGTAAGTTTATAAATGATTTTGCTCTTTACCGATTATAAAATTGTTGCCTATGGGCTTTACGCTCACCCACATTCTCCTTCCCATATCCAGGTGATGAACAAGATATCGAGTAGTCAAGGGTCAAGGCATCACTCCAATCTTTGTTTATTTTGTATTTGAAGCAAATCTTGTAAAACAAGGCTTTAGTTGCTTTTTGAGTAAATCATTTTCCATGTATCTTTTGTATTTTGGGATTTTGAGATAACAATGTATTTGTGGCCTGAAATAGCCCCTAAACCTTTGTAAAACTAATATCTTTGATGCTAATGGAATATGATTTCGTTTTTGCTCATTATTCTCAAAGTTTGTCCAGTGCATTTTCAAGTTTGCATAAGGAAAAAAATTTCGCTAACTAAATTCAGGGAAACATTCTGGATTGATCTGTGCTGAATTAGGCAAAGTTGTCTTCTAGGAAGTTGTAGGTCTTTCTTTTATCTTTCGAACAGTGTATAGTATGAAATTTTTTGGCAACTGAGTCGAAAGTTATGGTCCTTATAAGGAAAGATGTTCAAGAGTAAAGTTATATGATGTTTACTAGTAAAGTTGTATCGTCTGTGATGACATCATATCATCTATGATGACGTCATATTGTCTGTGAAGACGTACCTTCTGCTTTTTCGCTTCTTCTACTTTTTGCTTCTTCTGTCTTTTTACTTCTTCTGCTTTTTTGCTTCTTTTGCTTTTTCCTTCTTTTGGCTTTTTGCTTCTTCTGTTTTTTTCACTTCTGCTGCTCTTTGCTATCTTCTGTCTTTTTGCTTCTTTTGTCTTTTCGCTTCTTTTGCTTTTTGCTATCTTCTGTATTTTTTGCTTCTTTTGCTTTTTGCTATTTTCTGTCTTTTTGCTTCTTTTACTTTTTCTTCTGGTTTCATCTGGCCTATTGTCTGGTCCATTTTTGACTCTTCAAACGATAAAATCTATCTTCAAGGTCTTCTTGAAAACTTTTGACTTATGAGTCTTCTTTCAAACTGTCTAAGAATGATCTTAATCCGACATCTCTAGTGAAAGATATGCTAATTGTCCCAAGGCAGGTGCATTATGTTTGAGGGCATGCCACTATTGTGGGATGAGGGCTAATAAGAGTTCATGGAAATAACCCTATAGGAAAATGCGCTCACATTTTATGACTCCGAATGTTGGGCTCCAGATCTGGGGTCTAACATGCTCGAGGATGAGCAAAGGTCTGGTGTGGGAGAATTTGTTAAGTTGTCATTTTTGTACTAATTTTGTATATAAATCTCTTTAATGTGTTGAAATTATTATTCAAAATTAATATACTTGTTTCTTAATTGTTCTCAGATGATTTTCAACACATGAAAGATGAAATTGGATCAAAAAGATGCAAGGAAAGTAAAGAAAATTCGAATTCCTAGCTGGTAGGAAAATAATTGACTAAGCATGGGCATGTGCAAGGAAAAAGAATATTTGCAAAATTTGTTTTGAAATCAGATTCGATCCACCTAAGATCTTCATGATCTTGAAAATCAAATTGTTGCCTTACTGATGGGGATCTGCAACCTGAATATAGGGGAGGATATCTGCTGAAGATAATGAAAGGAGTGAAGAGAGAGGACAATGAAAAGCAAAAAAGAAGACATTTTACTGTTGACGAGGGGATTGTTAGGAATTTACATCTGCATATTTTTCTGGTTTTAGAGTATTTTTCTGGAAAAAGACTAGTAATAGAGATTTTGTATTTAGCTATTCATCTATTGGTTTTTACTTTCGTTATGAGTAGTTAAATCTTGCTTCTTGTTTGAAGGGAATTACGTTGTCATCTAGTATGTGTGAGATTTCTAAATAAAGTTTGTTTAATTGCCATCTAGTATGTGTGAGATTTCTAAATAAAGTTTGTTTAATTGATGAGTATTGCGTGTCTTCTGAATTGCTTTTAATGATGGAATTGATTGATTTCTAGAGTGCACAACTAGGAATTGATTTGTTTAATTTATAGTCAGATTAGTAGAATTTGACGTTTAGTTTTGCTAATCCAAAGTGACAGTTAGGATTACAATCTTTATGTTAGAGTTTGGAAATTCTAAAAAGATGCTTAACTTGATTAAATGCATGTCGTACGTATGTTGTCTTGTTCATTGGTTTCTTAGTTCTTAAAGCTATTAATCAATTAAAATTAAGATCATATCTAGGTTGTTGAATAATAAGAATGTTTAGAATGTATGTTTCTATTCATTTATTTATAAGAGAAAATATCACCCAACGAATGTTTATTAATGGACTGAATTTTATATCAAGGATCCATATTAGTGTGATAATATCGGTGACCCGAAACTAAGGTTTGTTTACTAAATTTCCAGATTTGATTCTTTTTTTTAATTTTCGATTTCTGTCATTTTTAATTTCTTAAATTTACGTGAATTAAAACTTCACCTCCCAATTTGTTTTAGTTTTGAACTCGTATAATCTCAACTCTTCACTAACTACATTTTTCATTGCTAGAGTTAGTATTAATACGTTTGGCTTCCCTCATAATTACACATATAATATTAATGTCCATTCAATTGGAAAATGGGCTACCATGAATTGCAGCTGCAGATGCAGTTTTACAAGTGTTGATTTGGTTTTCGTATGGAGAGACAGATGGTCCTCTCAGTAGGCCTCCCAATAACTCTGAAGGATCGAAGTAAACCTCAACGTCCTCTGCCCTCGACGATTCGTCCACCAGTCAAGTCGGCACATTGATGATCACTTCATGACACGCCCAAAGAGTAATAATCTTTTATGGTTGATTTTGGTTGGCTTTGATTTTGATGTTTATCCGATATCTTATGGTGGAGTCTGTGGAGTTTTAAAACAAGCCAAATAGCTGACAACATGGCCCGCGCTTATTAAAGTACAATATCTGCCTTTGATTGAAGAAGTCTCTAAATATCGATAGACATTGTGCACAGAGTCTCGCATGGTAGCTCAGTTGGTCATTGGAAGGGCAAGTTGAGATTAAGGTTTCAGGTTTGAGTTCCGACAGCGACAGTGTAGGAGTTCATCCAATGTGGTGAGTCCTTGTGCGCACCGGCATTGGGTCACCTTTCTGAGAAGCTGGCTGAGATCAGACCATGATTTACCTCCCTCGCAACTCTATCGAACCGGGATGTGGGGGCATATAGGGTGGGAGATTCCACCTTTTTGATATCTAAGACATTGTGTACAGAAACTGAAATCAATTAAGAAGATTCAAACAGTGGTTAAAGTCAAAGATAGCATGAGGGATTCAATCGGGATGATGATGCCGAAAGGCTGAAAAAAAGAGATAGATGTGAGTTTATTCATCAATTTTGTCTAAAGCTTTTACGGAAGGTCTTTGTCAATTCGTAAACATCTCTTTCATGACGCAAGGAGAACTTGCCATTTCATTACTTTGTGACGTGAAGACAAAAAGATAAGTAAAGAGTAAACATCAACAAATTGACAGGATTATATAAAATTTATTATTTATTGGAGGTATTGATTAATCGACAAATTATTGATTATTAATTTGTAGAATTTGTTAACAATTTCATAAATAATATTTAATCAATTAAAAATTAATTATATTTTACCTATGTAATAGAATTTAATTTCTTTAATTCAATAAATAATTCAAATAATTAGTTGGGAATATAAAAGGGGATTACAAAGTTTTAGAAGAGTAACTAAATCATGTGCAAGCTAAAATGAAATGGAACAATGTTTGATTCAATGTAAGCTTTGTAAATGCTTTTATTATGAACTTCTAGAGGATTTATATAACAAAATCAAAGAAATTGGAGAGAATATGGACTTACAATGGCTAATCAAAAGGGACATTTAACTTTATGATAAACTCAATGGTAGCTCAAGGCAATTTTAGTTTGAGAAACAACATAGAGGAATTATTAGAATGTTATGGAGATACGCAAGTTATAGATCTAGGAATGCATGGATTATTTTATAAATAGTGCAACGAAAAAAAAGGGTGCTATTTCATAAGCAAAAAGCAAGACAGGGCACTAGTAAATGAAAGGATGATGGAATGTTTTCCAGAAAGCAAGTTGTCTTTAACAAAAACCTACCATCAAACATTGCCCCCTATCCTAATCCAGGAAATGCTCATCATTTAATCCACAAAGAATCTTTTTTAATTCAATAATCACCTACTGGAGCAAGTTGGGTTTAGGGAAGCATTTATTATAGGCATTCAGATCAACATAAGAGGGAACATGATATTCACTTGTGTAAAAAGCTAAAGGCAATTAAGACTGAGCTAAAAAAGAGTAATGTTAGCAAAACTTCAAACTCACAATAGGTAGTCAAGGAAGAAAATGATCAATTGGAAAGGGTTCAGGAAGCTTTATACTCACAGGCAATGCATAACTCCAACAATTTGGCAAAGATCAATCTGTCCATCCTAAATCAAATATCCAACGTGTATTGGATAAAAAGGGTGATAAGAATACATAATTCTTTCACTAATTTATACAGAAAAGGAAGATTGGCAAAAGAATTACCTCATTGATCTGGGAAAATGGGGACACTATCAGCATAAAAAAGGTGATATAGGAGGAATTTTATGGTTTTTTTTTCCAATTCCTTAGGATCTGGCACCAATGCCATCTCAAATGTTAATAACATTAAATATGTCATAAAGGATCAACTGTCAATGTAATTGATAGTCCTTCTAATCAAAATTGTTGAAAAATCTAAAATGGACAAGACTATACACTCTATATGGATCCTAATAAGGCACTAGGTACCAATGGTTTCAATGCCATGTTCTTCCAAAAACCTTGGAAACACACGAAGACTATGGTGGAAGCATTATATGAGTTCTTTAAGGAGGGAAGAATTTTGAAAAAGTCAACAAGAAATTCATAACTCTCATTCCTAAGGTAAAAGCTCTAAAATCTTAAAGTACATTCACCTTATTTATTGTAGTAACGTTATTTAGAAAGTGATAGTCAAGATACTAGCTAATAGGCTAAAACCAACACTTAATCGTTTAATTGATCCTTCTTAAGGATCTTATATCTAGGGAAGATCAATACATGACAATATTTTGTTGACACAAGAACTTCTCAAGAACTAATGAAGGAAAAATTTTCCTATGAACTGTGTAATTAGGGCTTACCTCCAAACAACTTGCAAATTTATAGATTGGAATTTTTTATTAAAATTTTGCAGTCATTGAACTTCCCAGCTCAATTTATTTAATAGATCAAACAATATATCACTATAATATTACACAGAATCCTCATCAATACATAACCAAAAAGGATGATTAAAAGAGCCAGAGGCCTTAGACATGGAGACCCCTTGTCTCCTTGTCTTTTCACCCTAGCCATGAAGGTTTTAGTAAAACTTATTAAAGGCATGGTTAGAAGGGATCATCAATTAAAATATCACTCTAAGTGTAAAGGAATGAAAATAACAAGTTTATTACTAGTAGATGACTTGATTTATCTTTAAAAGCTGATCTAAGCTTAATTAACTTACTAATGATTGATCACAACATTTCCCAATCTCTATCTGGATAGGCTATTAATAAATAATAAAGCTAGTTAGTCATCCCATCCAATGCATATCATGTGTCTGGTTGGCTAACCCAAATCTCAGGCATCAATTCTGGTTGGCTAACCCAAATCTCAGGCATCAAATCCTCCAAGCCACCTATCACCTATCTAGGTGTTCCCATTACCACTAGAAGGACAACCTATAATGACCTTAGAACACTATTAGAGGGGATAAAACTAAGGGTCTCTAGCTGGAGCTCATGGATTTTATTTATGTCAAGTATATTGTAACTCATAAAATCTATCCTCATCAACCTACATGTATAATGGAGCTCTCATATTTGGATTACCAAAAACATTACCAAAGGAGTAGAACAGATGTTGAGGAGATTTCTTTGGAAAAGAAATGTATAGTTGAAATTCAGTGCTAAAGTTAGGTGGTGCAAGATTTGTAAGGGTCAAAAAGAAGGGGGGACTTATTAACCTACTTATAAGAACTTTAAACCAAACTCTCATACTAAAAAGAGAATATAGGATTCTAAAGAATAGGGAGTCACTATGGTTGCATTGGATGCATTCTTACCTCATTAAAAAAAACCTATAGTTCTAATTAATGGTGCCTAGTCCTAAGTTCTTATAGACCTTGACTTAATTACTTAAACTTAAGCATAAGTTTAAAGTTGAATTTAATAATTAGGTGGGGAATGGGAGAAAAACAATATTTTGGCATGATAATTGCTACATTTTACGATCCTTGAAGGCGGTCCATGACCTCAAATATGTAAAATATGTGTTTCCAATAGGTACAAAAGTGCATGAGGCTATCTTGTTCCTATATCAATGAGCGGTTAAACAATAATAACATTCAATCTATACTAACTCAACTAGACCTAGATATAGGTGATGAAAATAATACTGTAAACATTTACTTTAGAAAATTAGAAGAGAAGGTAATATAGAGAAAATTAGTGTGGTTTAAGGAAGCATATATTAGAGCATCCATGGTGATGTGATCGCCACTAAAAGGAAAGCTCAATACATTGTCCCAACTCAGGAAATTCATATGGGTCATAAAGATATGCATATTGCGTAATCAAGATGAGGAAACTATTAAATACCTATTATTCACATGTAACTACTCATAAAAAATTTAGGCAATCATCAAAGACTTATGTAAGCCCCAAATCCCTTACACAATAAGGAATGGCATGGCAATATGCCATGTAATGCATGTGTTAGGTGGTGCAATAATCTTCAGATGTCTAAGGAACCTTGTATTCCCTATTTGAACAATATATTATTTAATTTTTAGGCAATCATAAAAGACTTATGCAAGCCCCAAATCCTTTACACAACACGGAATGGCATGGTAATATGCCATGTAACGTATGAGTTAGGTGGTGCAATAATCTTCAGATGTCCAAGGAACCTTGCATTCCTTATTTGAACCATATATTATTTAATTTTTCAAAACAATTATATATGATATTTTAAACGAAATATTGTTTTATTAATTTATTAAAATTATTAACCTAGCTCATTAACTTATCTTAAGATCATAGTTAAGTTGAACACCCTATAAGCATAATATTTAAAGTTCTCATTTCAAAAAGAAATATAACTTGAAAGTTAGTTCACTCTCTGCTAATGATTTTTAGAGAGCGAAGTTAATGCTTCTCTCTTTAAGTCCTATATGAACTATATAGCCACCAATCTTACTAGTCTAAGCTTATCTTTCTGGTGTCTGAGATTATTTGAGCTTGTTTTCATATTGTTCACTTTTTTTTTTACATTTTAAAATTTTTTTGTGTCTTTTCCTCTTAAAACCTTACTTATTTCCTACTAAGTCCCCACTCTCTTCTTCTTATTATAGTTCTCCAACATCTAGTTTTTGTTTTGTTACTTAGTCTGTCTCCCTTTCTTCCATTGTTTTAACTTAATTTCCTCTTAATTCCTCTTCTTATGCTCTTTCCTTTCTTCCCACTATTAAATTTATTTTTTTAGAATAAAAATTTAAATTTCTTTTCTATTACTTTTATAATTTTATCCTTTTTCAACTTAATGACAACCTTATTCCTTTGAACCTTAAAGCTTTTCTCTATCTTTCATAAATTATCCCCTGAATTGTTTTGCTCGCAAATTTTCCTCCACCTCTTTATACTACTATCTGTTCTCGTATTGATCCTTCGACAATTGCTACTTCCCACTTTCAAGATAAGAAATGCTCTTTATGCAAAATCTTATAAGATTTTGCTCCTTCAATGGTCTTACCATATTTCCCACTTAAGCTCTTAGATGGCAGCTCTATTATAGTCCTTTAGTTGAAGTCTTGAAAGAAGGTGTCTCCAAATGGGACTTGATCCTTTTTGTCTTCTTATTGGATAAATGTCTAATTTTCTTATCTTGAATTCATGGCAATAATATCATCAAAAGCAACTCGGACTAATAGAAGTCTTGGTTAATGAAGAGAACCACTTTCTTTTCAAGTTGAATCACTGGCTCGAGCTGAAAATCTCTTATAATATGGCCTTTGGTGCTTTAAAAACAAACCATTGTTCCTCCAAAAGTAGAATCCTATAATTCAAACTCAACCTCAAGGAAAAATAAGTTACAATTTGTATTAATACCGATAATATTTTATTAGAATGTTAGATTACAAAAAGATCAAGTCACCCGGCAAGCTATACGGGAAAACCTATATGTTTTGATGAAGCCATTGTTGAGATGAAAAAGTTTAATTATGTAAGAATTTGTGTCCTAGCTTAAATCCAATAAGACTTGCTTGAAGCTATTCCTATTTTGAGATGAAAAGAAGAAGCTCCTTAATGATAATATCTTTGTATCTTATTTTTGGAGATAAGACCTTACTAATAAAATAAGATGATGGATTTATACAAGTAAGAAATTTAATTATGTGGAATATTATTAGTGGATGCAATTTGAATCACTAATGGTTAGTAATGGGAATAATGGTAAGATTAATTTTGAGAAAAGAAATCACTCTTATGGATAAGGGAATAAGAAAAAAGAAAAATAAGATAACACCTCAGTAAGAAGAAGAAAACAATTCCCCAAACTAGTTGTACAAATGGTGGAACTAATTTAATTATTTCCTCTAATACTCTAGGTAATATTGGTTCTATGTATTATTCTCATAATCTTTCTTTATATGATTGCTACTCTCAAAACACATAGTAGAATAATTACCCCCTTAGTCTTTAACATATGAAGGAGTACCAAGGACTAGGTATAGGAAATGATTATAAAATTTATACTAAGAGGAATATTCTTGCTTGGAATTTAAGAGGATTAATAGCCCCAACAAAAAACAAGCTTTTAATAATTAACTATTTGATCTCAAAGTTTAACTAATTATTCTTATAGAAATTAAGCTAAAGGAGAATAATTATGAAAGTTTGAGATTTTTTAGGAAAAGCTACGCTATTATTGTTGACCATCAATCAAACTATAATGGTTGATTTATGTTTTTTTTTTGTCTTGATAGAATTAAGGTTATTGAAATTATCCTAGTTGACTAATTCATATTATAGTTGACTAGTTCACATCATAGTTGACTAGTTCATATATGTTTTAGGAAGAATGTTATAGGAGAATACCTCCTTCTCACTCACTTTTGTTTACAACTGTAACCTGACCTATCAGTAATTCCCTTTTATTGATGAAGCATGAGGAAATTAGTTCTATAGTGAACTCCCCTTAGATTATACTTGGAGACTTCAATAGTATCTTTCATCCCTCATAAGCTAAAGGGAATTCTCACCTCAAGAATTACATAAATGAAGTTTGCGGTTTTGTTAATCAACTCTAGGTGTCTAACTTAAATATAGATGGAAGCTTCTATACTTGGAGCAATAAATAGAAGGAAGGATGGTTCTTAAGAAAAAAAAAGATGAATAGAACCTTATTTAATATATAATAGCTCATTTTTTTCCTGATAGTCTCCTTCAATAGCCCTCAATTCTCTAATCATAATCTTATTATGGTTTATAGTTGCTTTTCCCTAACCAAAAGAGGAAAAGTTCTTTCAAACTTAATAACTACCTGAATGAATTTGAGGGATTTAAAGAAGCAATCATTAAGGGGCTAATTTATAATCTTCATAAGCACATATTGTATACCTATAATAGAAGAGTTCCAAAGGTTATTGAGGAGCTTAATTTTCTGAATTAAAGAATGTTTTGTAACACTTATTAGGAAATCTTAGAGACTAAGGAGAAGTAAATTAAAAACTAAACCAATCTCTACCTATCTACATCAGATGTAGATAAATAGCAAGAGGAAAAATTAACTCTCCCAAATTACAATCAAGTTATGAAAGTTAATTTCTCCCTCTTAAAGCAAAAATTAAGAATTCATTCGCTTAAATAAGGAGATATGACCACTAGCTTCTTCTTTAAATTAGTTCTTGCTAAAAGGAACAATAATTGAATTGCTTTTTTCAAGAAGGATAAATTCATCTTGATTGACATTCATGACGATCTTCTTCTAATGGTTTTCTCTTACATCATTCAAACACTTAGGACTCATACTATTAGGCCTTCATCTGTATATCTCCTTTTATCTTTCACTCATAAGTAAACATTAGGTCAACAAGAAGTGCTTTTCCTTAAATCTTTTAATTCTTTGATAAGGAGAAGGCCCTGCTTAATCTGAAAATAAATAAAGCCATTGGATATAATATCCTTAATGCTTAGTTTTTCTCAGAAAATATAGTCTCATACTAAACTTACGGTTAAAGAAGTAGTTTTTCAAATTTTCAATGAATGCAAGATACTGAACGAAATTAAAAAGAAATTCATCAGTCTCATTCCTAGGGTTCCTTATCCATGTTTTATGAAGGATTATAGACCTATTTCTTACGATAATACCATTTATAAGATCATATTCATGCTATTAGCATCTAGACTTAACATTGTTTTGATTAATTACATTGATCCAATGTAATGTGCTTTCGTTAAAGTGAGACAAATTAATGACAATATATTACTTGTATAAGAATTAGTTAAGAAATACAATAACAGACACTCGAGCAAGAATTGTATAGTCAAGATTAACTTCTATAAGGAGTTCAACTTGGTTTATTGGAGCTTCATTTTGAATATTTTAAGGAAATTTAGTTTCCCAACAAAGTTTATAGGGTAGATTCAATAATTTATGACAACTATCTTCTTTAGCATATTAGTAAATAATAAGCCTTGAGATAAGGGAATCACTTGTCCCTATTCTTATTCACTTAATATATGGAGGTCTGCATATTGTCTATTTAATCAACTAAAAGAGGAGCTTTAATTTTCATTCATAATTCAGAAAGCTAAGACTGTGTAGCTTATCACTTATAGGTGATATGATTCTCTTTTTAAAAGTTGAAGTAAGCTTAAGTCTATTATTCACTCTTTTAAGGGGCTTTCAAGTATTTCAATTAGAAAAGAAAAGAGCCAATTATTTATTTTTTTCTAGTGCCTAACATCTTTCCCATTGCCTTTCCAATTTGTAGGATCAAAGATTATTAAACCTTCTTTTACTTAATTAAAAATTCCTACTTCTTCCAAAAGATATACTTATATTTATTTTCATCCATTAATTGTTCATAAGAGAATTTCCAACTAGTGAAATAAAAACATGCATTCTACTAGAGAAACTAATCTTATCAACCCTATAATAAATATACTTTATGTTTACTGGAATTTTAATATGATGTTTGTAATTAGTATAGTCAAAATTTTGGAGTAGATTATAAGGAGATTCTTTTGGCCTGGATTTATTTTAAAAAATTAATCGCTAATGATAAATAGAGTGATGTATGCCTAGAAAGGGAAGGGGGTTTAGGTACTAATAATATTCTAATGATAAAAAAATATAAAAGCTTTCCACTTATAAGCAGGTCCATTAGGTAAAATAGATTTATGCTTACCACATGAGGAGGGAAAACCTTTAGATTTCACATCCTAAATCGAACTATATATAGATAATGTTACATATTTTCAAGTTAAAGGATACGATTAGGTTGGAATTTAGGAATAAGCTTGGTAATGGTGCTTCTATTTAGTTTTGCATTACAATTGGACCAACCTTGGTCCTCTATATAAGGTTTAAGAGCTCTCTCACATTAGGAATTTCAATCCAGATCAAGCATTAGTGAATGTTTTCCTTTGTAATAATCAAAGGTTCAGTAATATAATGTAAAGGAAATCTCTTATGAGCCATTTCCTTAACTATAATCTTAATATTAATAGAAAGGATTCAATTTAAGGATGGAAACATTACTCAGGATTATTCACTAATAAATTATGTAAATAGTTGTTAAGAAATTATATTCTTAGGGTGAAATGGTATAAGTTTGTGTGGTTTAAGAAAATATACCATAGAGTGTCTTTCATCCTATGGCTTATCACTAAAAAGAGTCTAAGTACAATAGATAGGATAAAGGGAAAAAATTTCAAAATTTTATATATTCTAAGATCAAGTTCTTGAATTTATTTAACACCTCTTCTTTTAATGTAATTTCTTGTCTTACATTTAGTGAAGAATTCAATAATTTTCCAACCCATATATACTCGTTACAAAATGGCAAGTTTTGTTTAATTAGATATATCAAAAGTTATATGATGGAATATGTTAGTTTATAAAATCTCCTTTGGAAATGTGATTTATGCTCTCTGGAAAGAAAGGAACAAAAAATTATTTCTTAACAAGTCTATTCAGAGATTGAGTTTCTCGAAAAATTTAATAATCATGATCATTATGCAATTGGTGTCTTAGTGAATTCTCCTAAGATATAGTGAAAGAGTTCATGAAAAATGGAGAAATGTCTAGTATGAAAGTAAAAGTTTTTCCTAAATCATAGTAAGGTTACTTCTATAAATTAAATAGGAGCATATTTAAAAATAGTTAATGATTGATTCTTGCTATGTTGCTCTTTCATCTTTTATAAGTAGGACCAAGTCAAACTTAATACTGTGAAACTAAGGTATACCTACTAAGGAGTACTCTCCTTAGCTTACTTTATATCTAGTTAGTAGATTTAGTAAGTCATTTTTTATGGTCAAAGTTGTAAGGGTTTTTTTATTTATTAAATTTCAAAAGAAAAGATCATGATATACTGTAAATTTTATTGATTATTAATTTATTCAAGTTTGCTATAACAATATTTTAAATAGTAAGTCATGATTATATAGGGCTATAAG
>JANKOE010000009.1:1075342-1099068 GCA_026284465.1 Erythroxylum citrifolium | reverse complement strand
ATGATTATCAATGTGTGTGTGCAAGTGATAGAGGTGAATAGACTCAACATTAAAATTTTGATTAGTTTGTATATTTAGTCCAAGGTGCTTAGACGCAAATTTCTCTTATTAATAAGTTAGAACGACTTGAAAGATTGTGTTTATAGTTAAATTTTTTTTCTCTAAGTTGAAGCCATTGTTTCATTATTGCATATGCGTGTTTTGTGTTTTCATATGTTGTTTATTGTTTTGTTTGCTTGAGGACAAGCAAATGTTTAAGTGTGGGGATGTGATAAGTGTAAACTGCATCAAGTTTAGGGCATAGTTTAATACGTATTTATCCATTAATTTGATCATTTAGTATGTGTTTAGGTTAGAATTGTGTTAGTTTGTTAATTATTTGTGTTTTAAGTATTTTATGGGTTAGTCTAAGCTTTTGAGCTTAAATATTATGTTTTTGAGGTACCTTTATATTTTTGCTAGTGTTTCAAGGTCAATATTGAAGAATGGAGGAGCTTCAGAAGACACTCGAGCCGATACTACAGCCCACGATCTTGGCACAATAGGCCACGATCGTGACAAAAGGCTTAGATATAGCCCACGATCATGGCTTGTAGGGCCACAGTCATGGTCTGTGCTGGGCAGATGCATAGCAACTCCCAAACTTTGCATTTCGAGGGAATTTTTGGACCTTTCAGACCCAACCCTAAACATAAAAGAACGTAAATAAAACAAGAAGAACAGAAAGAAGGAGCTTTTGCATTAGCCACTTTTGAGAAACCCTAGAGAGAATTCATCGAGAGATTGAGAAAGAGAAGAAGGAAGAGAGAAGTGGAGAACAAGCTGACTCGATGTACTTCCAGGATCAAGAGTTTTTTGACGTCGCTGTCTCCCATTAGCCCTTCAGATAGTATTTCCTACTTATTTTCTATGTTATTATTATATAGAATTAGGAATAACAATTGATGATGGGATTTTTAAATGTTGAGATGTTCTAAACTCACCTTTGGGGTTTTATCTTTGATTTAATGAAATATGATTCTTTATGTGTTATTTGGAATTATTGTAATTTAATTTCTACAATTGCATAATTTGGTGATAAACTGAGAGGGTGAATTGAATGAAAAATAATTAAATTGGGCTAACAAGAGTTAGGTGATTTAATAGAACGAGAATTAAATCAAATCGATAAATTGTTCAAAGAGAGATCTTGCATAGGTTTCCGATAGTTTATTAGACAACTTCACATCTAATTAGGGTTTTGGAAAGGTTATTAATTGAGAAATTGCAACTTTCATAATCTGATTAGGGTTTATAAATTAGGGTTAATGTTTATAACTTAAGAGAGGGTAATCAACCCTAGGATCGTCTAGAACCAATAATCCAGTATTAATTCATAATCGATTAAGTTAGCGTTAAAGATAGGTAAAATTCCATTTCTCTCAATTGGTAATTCCTTAGGTTGAGTCTTGAGTGTGTGTTACAACTGCTAAATTGTTAATATTTTTGTAATTGATTCTTGAATTGATTTAATTGATTGAATTGAATTCTTGTTTTAGTTTCGTTCCATTTTTAATTTCTGCAATTTGTTTTGACCTTAGATTGTAGGATTAGATTATCCCTCCTCATGAGATCGACACCTTAAGTATTACGAGAACAACCCATGCGCTTTTGGATTATTGAAGTTAATTAATTAAAACTTACACACATCAAAATAACCCAATCAAGTTTTTGGCATTTTTTACGAGGAGGTGATTAGCTTAGTTCTTTAAACTAAGGATTTTTCACTATCTTTTGTGTTAAAAAATAGAGACAGAAATTGGGGCATAAAGTAAAGACACATCAAGACATCTTAGATTTAGCCATCACCACCTCCATCATCACAAATGGTTTCGTGTTCTAACCCTTTTTCTTTTCATTTTTGTTAGTATTTTCTTCTTATGTTTTTTGTATATTGTGTTTTATTTCCCCCTAGTTTGTTTGTGTACCCTTCTCACATTGAGGAAATTTTGTTGTTCAAGTGTGGGGAGGGTTGTGTGTTTTTACCTTGAGTGTGAATTTTGCATATTGTATGATAGCTTATTTAGGTTGCATGATGTGAATTGTGTGAATGCGTCAATGGCTAAGACTTAACGGGATAGATTTAGGTTTAAACATAGTCTTTTAGGTTGTGAAGATTTATTAGCTTGTGAAATTAGTGACCTAAGTTACTTTGGGCTAAACATGTTGGTTAATTAGGATATGACGTTAGTCCATTCACCTTAGGAATTTGTCATACTCATTTATAATTTTAGGCGAAACAAATAAGTGGATCTATTAGTACATTTTCAAGAAAATGATTAGCTAAAGAAATAAGGTGGGAAAAATTTTTTGTTAAAAAAGTTATATAATTTTAACTAAAATAACTATTCCGTTGGCCTTTGGGTTATGAATAGAGCTAGTAGCCAGTTGAGAATGTGACGTAGCTAAGTAATCGGATCGAAAAGCATCATAAATGTGTGCCTTAGTGTAAAAAGGCTATAATGACATTCTAACCAAGTAGCTTCGTAGCAACATGACTTAGTTGAGTAACCGGATTGACATTCATCACAAATGTTTGCCTCCGCATAGAAAGAGTATGTTCATATCCTTAAAGAAAAATCAATAAAAAGAATGTTTTCAAATAAAAAACTACCAAACTTGTTAGTAGCTTAATTTTTCATAAAAACCTACTAAGGAATAGCTACACTTTTATTTTGACTTAATGATTAGTAATTTGTGTGTGCAAGTGATAGAGGTGAATGACTCAACATTAAAATATTGATTAGTTTGTATATTTAGTCCAAGCTGCTTAGACATGGATTTCGCTTGTTAATAAGTTAGAACGACTTGAAGGATTGTGTTTATAGTTAAATTTTTTTCTCTAAATTGAAGCCATTGTCTCATTATGGCATATGCATGTTTTGTATTTTCTTGTGTTGTTATTGTTTTGTTTGCTTGAGGACAAGCAAATGTTTAAGTGGGGGGTTATGATAAGTGTAAATTGCAATGAGTTTTAGGGCATAGTTTGATACGTGTTTATCTATTAATCCGATCATTAGTTTGTGTTTAGGTTAGAATTGTGTTAGTTTGTTAATTATTTGTGTTTTAAGTATTTTATAAGTCAGTACAAGCTTTTGAGCTTAAATATTATATTTTGAGGTACCTTAATCACGGATAAAGCTTATTATCGTCTTATGTATTGAAGTCTTTTGTTACCAAATGTTATTTTAAACTTCCTCCATGATTTTTTGTTTTGCCAACTAATACTTATTTGAGCTACAATCTCCCATTTACATCATTTAATATTTATTATAATTTACATCAAAATGAAAGTGAATTATTACAAACTTATATACGCATTCATATAGTAAAAGTCATTATCTTTTTTTTAACACAGGGTTAAAGGAATTACATAATTTTGTCTGTCTTATTTTTTATTTTTATAACTATTATTTGTTCCATTTATTTATTTATTAAATAAATTAATTTTTTTTGAGTAATTTACTTCAAGAACACATTATTCCTAAAACAAATTGAAATTCCTTGTTAAGTCTCGTAACATTAGATTAGACAAATATGATAAAAGAAATTGAATATACTAATATGCTTAAATCTCATTATACACAATAATAGTTCAACTTATGATATATTAATTAAAATAAAGACATGTACAAATAAGAGGTTGATAGAAACCTACTTTAAACTTTAGGAAATCCAAGTTTTCTCAACATAATACATAGAAGTCGATTTTAATTTTTTTTTACACTATAAAACCTTCTTCATATCTTGACCCAATATTAGACACGACCTGAAGACAATTACGTTGAAGACAATACTTGGAAAGGAAGAGCAATTTTATTTAGATCATCTCTTCAATTGTAAGAGTGTAAAATGTTGTGCACATAAAAGATCAAATTGAGAACACAATACAAAAATATGTCAACCAAATAACTAATTAATTGCATATTTCCTTTAACTAGTATATTCTGTTTAATATGTTTCTTTTGGGGTTTTTATGTTAACTTTTACTCGAAAATATGGGATAATTCATTTCTTTACAACTTAGGGCTTGTTTATTTATGTTTCTGTGTTTGACTGTCTGTTTTTATTTTCAAATTTAGTAAAAAACAATTGTTTGTTTGAATTTTTAGTTTTGGTTTCTTCCGATTTTTGAAATTGAGGAAAGGCCACAAAAACAAATTTGGTTTTTATTTTCTTTTTTCATAATCCGATTTAGTATCAATTAAATATATATTATTCAATTATTTGATATATTAATTATGAATACTTTTTTTCAATATTATATATATAATTAATTTAAATTAATTATTGATAAAAATTATGAATAATTTAATTTAATTTTTATAATTAAATTTATTATACTATATAAAAGATTAAAATAAATTTAATTAATTAAAAATAATTTATCTTTAACTTTTATCTAATATATAATTATCATCAATAATAAAAATATAACTACATTAACATTAATAACCAAACAAAATTTTGTTTTTATTTAAAAAATAAAAAGTAGAAATTAAAAACTAAAAATTAAAAACTAAAAACTACAATAGAAAAATAGAAGTGAAAACTATCTAGCGTTCAACGTCCTAATTGAACATCATATTTCTGCACAAAATTTTCTACACACTAATAGTAGTATCATTGTCATAATTAGTTTTGGAAACTATCTCATTCAATTAAATGGTCAAATCTAGGTTTACGTGATTGCTTCCAAAAGAGTTGAATTCCGAAATGTTTAGAATCTGATGATTTGGCATTGAGTTGAATGGGAAACCTTGATTAGCAATTAAAGGCAGTAAATTTCGTTCTTCTGTAGCCTCTATCATTGAGGATAATGAAGGTATGAAGGATAGTGAGAGTTGACAAATCTCAGTTAGCTCGCGATCATGCTCTTCTTCATTGGAAATTCCAGGCAGGAAGTTTTCTCCTGAATTCTGCAAAAAGATCAAGTAAAATTTTATTAAAAACAAAGTGAACTACTATGAATATTGATGTCGATCATAACAAAGAAACGTACCTAATGACGAATAAGGAATCTAAACTTACATTAATACTGAACTATCTTAGGTAAAGGCCAAGCATTAACTCGTTAAGACTGAACTTCAACATGTTCACTCGGTAGGATAGTGACCAGAAAAAGATTAGGAGGGCAGACAAATAAAACGGGAGAGGGGTTTTACCTCAGTATCCTGCCCAACACATCGCTTATTTGCAAGAGGTTGGATGCCCTCTTCAGATGAAATTTGAGATTTAGAGGCACATCTCTCTGTTCTTGTTTGTTTAAGCTCTTCCATAAGCAGGCTGAACAAAAACAAACAAAGAACGTATGGGCGATAGAGTGAACCTTCTTCCAAAATTTTAATAGAAAAGGTCTTTAAAACATCTTAAAGATTATGTGCTTAATAATCTTAATAATCTTATTATTTGTGCGACTTCGAAACATATTAAATATTTATGTGCTTGGTTATGGTAATAGAAACTCTAAAAATAAATTAATTAAGACATTTATATACCTTTTGGAGGAACAGATTGACGTTCGTGCTTTTCTTGTCTGCAAATGCCGATTGCACACAAGGTCATCAACGCTGCTGTGATCCTTCATGTTCCTGTACATCTGAATAAGAAATGGATATGTGGGTATTGAGTTTAATTTAACATTATGGAGTAATCATATAATTGATAATGACCAAGTTTCTTGGGAGTTGGGACTAATAACTGTTCCCACACCTTATTCATGTTAAGTACAAAACTCATGAAGATTTTTCTTTGTCTAAATTGCAACAAAAAGTTCAAAATGCTTTTTGCCAATCCAGCCTAAAGGAAGAGAGCTTAATATAGCTTCGGTCTTATTTTCTTAATTAGATAGCATCTATTTTCTTAGCTTTTAGAAAACTTGTGTTAGAAGAGGTGCACTCTTAATTATTTGGTTTTAGGCTTGATATAAAAGAAAGAATGATAGGTAGATATGTCAAGAGGTGTTTAAGCCTGAGAGAAGATTCATCATTTTACTTGTATCTATTGATAGACCACAACAATTAAACTATATGAAGACTTTATATATTGAATATAAAGTCTCAAGATTTCTCAATTTTTTTAAACATCCTTTCTTAAGATTATCATTATGAAATAAGCTTCCCTGATTGGTTTCTTGCCTCCCTAGTGTAGACCTTAGGTGATTTACTTTAAGAAGTTTTTGCCTCAATGGAAGGCTATTCTTTGGCCTTGCAATCCACAAAGGAGGTTAGTGGAACATCCTTTCCAAATTTGTCTATGGAGAAGTTTCCAAAACTCACACAAGATATAAATGGTGTAAAACTTGGAGAAGCCCTAGCTCAAGTGAGTGTAGTTGCAAATGTCAATAAAGGAATTCCCTTTGATGCTTCAAAAGTACCAAAACAATCTATTGGAGGATGGAAGAATAGATTGACTATCCAGTACAACGAGGGCAAGTTGAAACATCTCCAGGATGTGATGATAGATAGGGTAGTTATCCCTCCTATAAAGCTTCTTAAAGCTGGAGCTACTGCTAGGTCCATAGCCCTAGTTGGTTTCTTCTGGAGCAAAAGGATTGCATTCCCAGTGGTTCATGCCTAGGCAATAGCAGGATGGAGTAAGAAAGGGCTAGAAAAAACAATGTTGATGGAAGATGGATCTTTTATTTTCAAATTCAACTTTTAATCTTGTTTAAATGAGATACTAATTAAAGTAAGGTCCTTGGCATGTAAGTGGTCAACCCATATTCATCCAAAAATGAAAGGCAGGTACTTAATATGATAGAGATAACATAGATACCTTTCCCATTTGATTAATTTTCACGTTTCTTTAGAATTCTAGACAACTAAATGACTAAGCTCCCTTGCTACCTCCCCTACGAAGCCAATATGTATGGACTCTTAAACAACTGATATGGAGAGGATTTGTTTTGCAAAAATGTGTTGAAGTTAAGAAAATTTCACAATTACTATATAGCATTTTAGTTATGAAATTGGGAGAAGAAGGAGAAATGGTGAGATATCAATTCCCATCACTTATCCATGTAAACCTAACAATGTTAACAGAAAATGTAAAGCCACTAGAAAGGTTTTTAAGACAGGAGGGCATGAAGAACTCACGAGACTAGACACCCCAAAAAATTCCAAAAACTCTAACAAGGAGGGCATTAAAGAGACAAAAAATAAACGATTGAAGTAATTAAAGAAATGGAGGAGAATCAAATTGCTACAAACATAATTAATTCATAGTTGTAGCCTGAAACCAACTTAAGGAAATCTTCCATATTTGTGGCGAATCAATTAGATTAGGAAGAAGTCAAGGATCTTGCTACTAATTCTAGGAGAAAATTAGCTAAAAGAAAAGGAAAAAACAAGCTAAAAGGGGAGCAACTCCTTGATGACAATCCTTGTGGTTAAATGATCCTCTAAAAAGGCCAATTGTAAAGGAGGTCATTTTATACAAGAAGCCTTGTATAGTGGGGCTCCTTGAAACTAAAATAAAGCTACCTCAAATGTAGTATGGCCTCAAGTTTTTTGGAGCATAATGGAAACCCTTTGAAACCATCTTTTTCATTACAATGGGAGGATTATTTGACTTTATAACTCAAACAAGGTAGATGTCTATGTAATATGCGAAAGTGACCAATTTATGCATTTGAAATGTCAAATTGTTGGTCTACATTCTAAAATTGATTTGACAGTGATCTATATTTCTAATTTATCATTCCAAAGAGAAAAATTACGAGAAGACCTTAATGCTATTCAAGTTGGAATAACAGATCCTTAGTTGCTAGCAGGAGATTTTAATTGCACCTTATCTTCTCAGGAGAAAGGAGGTATAACCTAGGAACTTGTAGAGAACTCACTAATTTGGACCAAATGTGATCTTAGCTTCATAGGTAGATTATTAACGTAGACCAACAAGCAGTACAGAGACTTGTTTATCAGGAAAAAGCTAGTTAGAGCATTGGTTAACCAATTTTGGTTAAACCAATATTCTTATGCACATTTTGGTGAAAATTCCAATTCTAATCACTTTTACATTCATATTTAGAACCTTCTTCCTTTCAAAATGTTTTGAGCTCCTTTTAGATTCTTCAATGGATTAACTCTTAAAGAGGGTTTCCAAGAAACATTTCTTAATAGCTAAAATCAAGTAGTGACAGGTTATAAAGCTTTTTAGCTTATGAAAAATCTCAAACTTGTCAAACTAGCTCTTAAAAGTTTTGTTTGTAATCAAATTAAAGGTGTTATTGAAACCAAGAAGAAAATGAGATGGCTCAATAAGATTGCTACAAGCATAATAATGCCAAGAGAGCACTTGAAACTCAAAGGCTAAAGGAGCATCAAAAAGCTCTACATTTGCACAATTCAATTTTAAAGAAAAAATTAAAGATTAACTGGTTAAGAGATGAAGATGCCAAGATAACATGGGGAAAACATTCTCTAATCAGAGTAACATGTAATAACTAGCCAAGGATTTCTTTATCAATCTGATGGGGACTAATGAATCCAATCCTACAGATTTTAATTTAAAGAGATTATTTAACAGCACCATCAATCAATATTTGAAGGGCCTTTTGGTGACCCCTTTCACACATTAAGAAGTCAAAAAAGTTTTATTCAGTTTGCATCCCTCCAAAGCCCCAAAACTTGATGGGTTCTCTGCTTGTTTCTTTCAGAAAATCTAAGATAGTCACTGGCAATCTCTTTATTAAAGCAGTTCTAGAATTTTTTGTTTCCTCTAATATGCTAAAAGAAATTATTTACAGCTACATTTTCAACATTCCTAAGAAGCAAAATTCTTCTTTCATGGTGGATTATAGACCTATCTCGTTTTTCAACACACTTTACAAAGTAATAGTCAAGCTATTAGCCAATAGATTGAATATAGCGTTGAAGGAAGCTATAAATCCAACTCAAGGATCTTTCATCACTGGGAGATCTATTGGAGATAATATCCTTTTAATATTGGAGTTAATAAAAGATTACAATTCATGAAGAGCCATTAGAAGATGTTTATTCAAAGTTGATTTTTACAAAGCTTTTAATACCATTAGATCGAAGTTTATTCAATCTTGTCTAGTAGCTCTTAGATTTCCAAATCAGTTTGTTAAGTGGATTATGGAATGTATCATAACATTATACTTCAGTATTCTAGTTAATGAAGCTCCTACTCAATCTTTCAGGAACACTAGGGGAATTAGGTAAAGGGATCCCCTATCCCCTTTCCTATTCACTTTAATGATAGAAGGGCTTTCTGAAATGCTTAGTAAGCTTACTACCTGCAATGGTAGATGCCAATTTGACCATAAATTCAAAGAGCTCAGGATCACTCACTCGATTTTTATTGATGACCTAATGCTTTTGAGTGGAGCTGATATTCAATCCACTAAAATCCAATTGAACATCTTGAATCTTCATTGAAAAGTACAAAGCCATAATCAATGCATGGCAGAACAAGTTTTTACCCTTATAGTTAAGCTTACTCTAATCAATTCAGTCCTTAACAACCTGCATGTTCATTGGAGTGCACACTTTCTACTGCCAAAGAGAGTCATCAAGGAGATTGACATAGTGTGGAAAATTAGAAAATTCAAAGGGTGCAAATTTCAAATGGGAGGAAATAATTACTCCTAAGAGGAAGGTGGCTTGGGGATTATTCCTATTTCTTTTATGAAAAAAGTCCTATTGAGTAAAAGGATTTGGAGAATACATATTGACAAGGGAGCTTTATGGATCAAATGGATTGATGAATTCTACCATAAAAATCAAAACTTCTAGTAGGTGATAAGCAACAGGGAACATTCTTAGAACTTTATCCATATGTTGACATTGAGGAGCTTGTTATATCCCTGGATTAAACATAAATTGGGAAAAGGGAAAAACATATGGTTATAGTATGTCAACTGGATTGATCTAAGTCCTCTTATATTGAGAAATGAAATCGTTCATTTGAGAAACAAAATCCCTGCTAATGCTAAAATCTCTTCACTCATCCAGTAGGGAGAATGGTTTGGAAATTTCAGAGGATTCTCCTCTCTAGCAACTTATTTACCTCAACACCATCATCACCATAGGGAGGAAAACATTGCTTGGACTCTAAATTCCAAGGGACCTTTACAAATGAACCTTGCTATAAAATATGTAGAACAAACCTGGGAGATGTACCATAGTATGAATTACTTTGGAAACACTCCTTGAACCCCAAAGCTTCCTTAATCACTTAGCTTGTGATAAAGAACATAATCAAAACAAAAAACAGATGGTTTGGTATATATGACCCCATATGTATGTTATGCAAAAAAGCTCAGGAGGATAGGAAACATCTCTTTCTCCTCTGCAGGTATTCCAAAGTTGTTTGGAGTAGAGTGCTGCATATGCTAGTGGAGCACTTCAAGACTTATGAATTGAATGGACTCTTGGACTAAGTCACTAAGAAAGCTAAACAACTTAAGCAGTATGCAGAGCTCTTCAATACTGCTTTCACCACAACCATTTACTCAATTTGGAGGAAAGAAACAACAAATTGTACGAAAGAGCTAACATTGGGAAGCATCAACTAGTTGGCAACACCCTAAATTGGATTAGAGAGATCACGACAGCAAAAAATGTTCAAATCAAACTCACTCCTGACATGAAATGTAGATGGAATCTCTAAGTTTGGGTTGCTTGTAACTTCTAACTTGTTTGTATTCAAATGAATAAGTTGTAACTAGGAACTCATTGTAATGTTGTAATCGCTTGTGCTAGTGTGAATAAAATTTCATTCACTTTTCAAAAAAACATATGAAAAGTGTATATTTGTAGAAAAAATGCATTTGCAAAAAGTTTAGTAATTGAAACAAATTTTTGCATTTTCTTCATTCTTCTTTTTTCTTGTTTTCATGTACTTTTAAAAAATCTTTTTTCTGCTATTTCTTAAGTTACAATATAAATTGCATGACCTTTTTGAAGCTTTAATGATTCAATGAGAAATTTTATCTAATAATTGAACACTTGATCTAGACATTATACCTCATTCCTTCCAGCACAATAATTAGTAAGTGATCCCTTTATTCTCTTTTGTTTGTCTTGTAGTTCTCGCCTATTTCAGATTATTGTTTGGCAACTTGAACTATCTACTACTTTTTTAAGAGATTAGAACTTAAATTTTTATATATCAAAAAGTTCTTAAGATAAGGAAGAATAAATATGTATTTCTAAATAATTCAGGATGAAAATTAAAGAAAAGTTTGAAGGCAAATAAGTATACCTGAAGATGGCTTTTGATGTGAGAAATATTAAGCCCATTAACACTCATCATCTGCAGAATTCTCTTAGGTGTTGCCTCTGCAAATTAAAACCATAACCATGTCACTGTATCTTACTTATTATTTGCCATCGTTTACCTTTTCTTTCTTGGTTTTATTTTGGGGTTATATGTGCACATATATAACCTAAAGTTTTCAACAACTTAACTAAGGTAGCTCGATATTGAATCTTGGAAGGTCATTACTTCTACTTAGTTAACGTGTCCAGTTTTGGAAAAGATCAGACTTGATATCAATAAAGCGTTAGGAGAAACGATCATCAAGACTACTTACCGTATTTACCACCAAGGCTTTCAATGGCATCAACAAAATGTTCATGAAGCTCAGGAGTCCATCGAAATCGTGGAACTTCAGATTTTCTGTATTGCCTCACGCCTCTTCCGGGAAAAGATTTCATGGCTGGTGTTGGTGTTTCGTGATGACAATGAAAATACTGATCAGAGGCCTC
The DNA here is from genome assembly GCA_026284465.1 of Erythroxylum citrifolium. Lineage (NCBI taxonomy): Eukaryota > Viridiplantae > Streptophyta > Magnoliopsida > Malpighiales > Erythroxylaceae > Erythroxylum > Erythroxylum citrifolium. The sequence continues at coordinate 1,087,291 of JANKOE010000009.1, read as the reverse complement.
AAGGTCATCAGGATATAAGGATATGAAGCGAAATTAAAGTCCACGCCTTAGAAGATGAAGCGTAATTGTTTGCAGTCTATGACCAAAGACTTTTATGCAAAGATGTGATGTCTTGTTCGCGGTTGCTAACTCAAAGTTCAAACTTGCTTTAATTTTGTAAGGAGGGACTCGGGAGAATTAGGTAGATGCAGCTCCTCCTTTTACGTTTCTCTCCCTTCGTCCAGAAGGGCCATTATATTTTTCTTTTAAATTATGGAATGAAAATCCTGATATTGATGGAAAATCAACCATGGACAAATACTGTGTAAGAGTTGAAATGATTAGGCTTTTGGAGCACGATGAAAATACACGTAAAAATGATTAGGTTTTATACATATATAGGACGTGTAGCGTAGAAACCTAGGACATGCATGTGCAAATTCCGTTTTGCTTTTCATTTGGTCTTTTTTCCTTCTTTTCTCTCGGAGGAAGTGAAGCTTTAGGCGATGCATACACCATGCAAAGTCAAGAAGAGGCGATAAAGAAACAAAAAGAGGGTGTATATATACATTTATGTGTGTCTTTAATTGAATTCCCTATCAGCTTCATTTCCATAAAAGACGGTGCCTACTTTTGGACCCATCCTTTTCTGGTCTTGCGGCTGCCGTGTTCTACACACAACACTCCCTTATGTCCTCAGAAAATTAAAGCACGACCCTCATTATCCATTTCTTAATTGTTTCCTCTTCGATGGAAGTGAAGGAAAGTCATATATATAATTTAGGGGGAAAAATTAATATAAACGTTATTTATATTTTTATTGATTCTAAAAAATTGTTTTTATTATAAAAATTACTAACTATTAAAAATATAATGACATTTTGTAATATTTTATTAAAATCACGTCAAAATAGTTATACATAACAATTTATATTATCACGTCTGTGTGAATGTTATTTACCATTGTTTAATTCCTGTAGAATTAGGAGGAATTTGGTTTATAGCGGGGAATGATAATATAAATATAATCATCATAATTATAATGATTGGTTAAGACGAAGGAAAATTTACTATTATCATTGATGGTAGTTGATTTGTTAAAAATCTTGAGAAAGATATTATAATTAATTATACTTAATTAATTATATTGTTTTACTAAAAAAGGAAAAAATAAAATTTTGTTAAAATTTTGTTTTACATCAAATTTTAATATATTATAATTAATTATATTGTTTTGTTAAAAAATTAATTGAAATTTTATTTTACATCAAATTTTAATATATTCTAATTAATTATATTTAGAATATATTTAATTTTAATTAATTATATCTAATTAATTATATTTAATATATTCTAATTAGTTATATTTAGTATATTCTAATTAATTATATTTATAATATATTTAATTTTAATTAATTCTATTTAATATATTCTAATTAATTCTATTTAGAATATATTTAATTTTAATTAATTATATTATTTTACTAAAAAAAGAAGGAAGGAATGACTTTTATTTCACATATTTAGGGGATATGAAGTAATCCCTAAAACTCATATATAAAAATACTGTTCATAAAATGATAATATATAACCAATCGACGTTTTTCACTTCCATACCCATTGATGTCTTTAAAAACCCATGAATTAAGTACCTCCTTACTTCTTATCGCAAAATCTCAAAATTTCCAAGTCATTTGCCCAACTTGTGTTAGACTTCCAGCCTCTTCAACAAATAAGGTAGAACATTATTATATAAAGAATAACTGACTATTATTTGAGAAGAGGTGGCAAAGCAAATCTTGTTAGTTCAAGGTTTATATTTAACGATTTTGATGATAACTATATAATATTTCAAATTTTAAATTAGATTTATTTCCTTTTATTATTAACGGGTTAATTCTCACAAGAAAATAAAATCATAAGAAATACGCTTCCTTTCTTCCAGGAACCTTTTTTATGAACTTACCTTATTAGAAATGATTTATTCAAAAGGATCCTACTAATTATAAAGGTCGTATATTATCCCCGTGATTATTGGAAGATTTTTTACAAAGATGACATCGAAGTTATCCAGATTTAAATTCATCCAGTTGACTAAAAATGCAAGTGAAACAACAGTTAGTTAAAGAAATTGATTATTTAAAGAAGAGCAATAGCAATTGTGAAGCAACGAGCATACACAAACTTTCGAAACATTTGAGCAGCATCTATATTCTTGAGAGTCATATCATTCTTATTGTGCCTTAGAAAATGAAATCACTCTATCAAGATAGAAATTATTTTTTATTCTATATTTTATTTTTCTGTGAGCTTCTGGAAGCTTGTTATACACTTTGAGTGTGCAAGGTTGGAGAATCTTGAAAAACATATACTCGTGAGCTTAAAGAGGCTCATCAAATTACTACTTGATTTTATAGTGAAACACTCAAGTTAGATACATAAGGACTGGACGTAGGCTTAGGTTATAAGTCAAACTAGTATAAATCAACTATGTCTTTCTTCTCTCTCTCTCTCTCCTTATTTTTTATATTTCCTCATTATATTGTGTGTGTGTTCATTTTAGTAAGAGGCTCCTTCACCTTTATAATAGGCCCCTTCTGTTTTCAACTTGTTGATGGTTCCTTTGATTTTAACAGGCCCCTTCCTTTTTATTGTTTTCAACAGGACTTAAACTTTAGCAGGCTACTATCGTATGACAGGCACCTATTGTTTTAATTTTTAACACGCTCCTATTTTTATACGAATTGAAAGTAACTTCCAATTTTAAGTCATACACAATTCACCCCCCCCCCCCCTTTTGCATGTTTTTGCTTTATCATTTGGTATCAAAGCAAGGTTTCACATTTTTGGTTTTACAACATGCGATAGATCACGACAAACAACTTAAGAAGCTTTGAAGGAAAATTTATCTCAAAGCCTCCATACTTCAGTGGAAACAACTACTCGCACTGGAAAAAGAGAACGATAATTATTAAAGTCTTGTAAGCCATCAGAGTTAGAGCTACACTTCCCAATTCAGATAACGTAGAAGTATGGACTGATGCTAATAAAAGAAATACACAAGTAAATGCTAAATCAAAACATCATTTGATATGTGCATTATCTCCAGAAGAATATGAGAAAATATCCTACTATCCTACAGTAAAGGAAATGTGGGACAAACTACAAGTCACGTTTGAAGCAACGAATGAGGTAAAGAAGCATATAATAAGTCTTTTAGTGTATCAATATGAAATTATTGGCATGAAACAGGGAGAGACCATAAACGAATTCTTTGACCCAAAGGAATGGAGAGCTAAGGTGACAACTCTAGAAACAACAAAAGATATATAAACTATTTCACTTGACCGGTTATGAGGAAATCTGATGATCTATAAAGCCGAGCTTAGGCGAGACAAAGGATTCTCTTACAGAAAAGAATTGGCACTAAAAGCAATGAGTGAATCAAAGGATGATGAAAGTGATACTGAATTACAAATAGATGAGATGACGAGTTCAACTTTATGGTTAGAAAAATAAGCCCTCTTTTATAAAAAGAAGTTGATGAGGAAAAGAGAATGAAACAAGAAAGCAGGAAACAATAGGTTCCTATCAAAAGGTAGTAGTAGCAATAGCAATACACAAAATAATCAAATCATATGTTATCACTGCAAGAAGCCTAGACACATAAGACCAGATTCTCCTCTTCTTCAAAAGGACAAGCGTGAGAACAGAAAAGCCAGAAAGCAAGTGATAACTACAGCTTGGTCAGATAAGGATTCAAAAAACTTTGAAAAAGAAGAGTCAAAAGAAGTCAACAACGTTTGTTTTATGGCTGAATCAGGAGAAATGAGGTATATTATTCTGACTCTGATATTGAAGTTGGTGAATTGAAAAATACATATCATGAATTGTATGATCAGTATAAAAGGTTGACATAAAGTATTTCAAAGAAGTTGAGAAGTTCAAGAGTAATGATGCATCTCTGAAGAGTAAGATTAAATCATTTGAATCGACGAATCACAATTTAGCAATCAGGAATGTCTCTTGAGGTTAACTTTATGTAAAAGTTTTTCAAAAGGAAGTTCTGGAAGAAAGAGTAGCTAAGTTGGAAAATACGCTGCTAAAAAATGATTCTAATAAGGTAAGACAGTTAGAAGAAAAAGTCTCCGTCTTAGAACTTGAAAAGGAGAAAAGTGCTGGAAAGATCTTTTCTCTAAAAAAATTCTGGAAAATTTTGTTGATGGAAGGAAGAATCTTGATGCATTGCTTGGTAGTGGTAAATTCACTTTTGGCAAGGCTAGAATAATATATAATGAAACTAACAATATCAGGCCATACAGAAACTTCTTTGTTAAATCTAGCAGTAGCTATTGCCAAAATAATAGGAACCTACTAAGTGGCAAAAATCATAACAACTATTATTCATATGTTCTGTGTGATTACTGTGGTAAACATGGTCACATTAGTCATTCTTGTCATTTCGTAAAAAGAAATTATCTCAGATATATATTTGGAGACTGAAATGTCAAATTATTAACCCGAAAGGACCTAGAAAATTTTGGGTACCTAAAATGAGATAATGCTTTCTGCAAATATGTTTCAAAACGGAGACAATGGAGAATGAATGGATAGTTGATAGTGGTTCGAGACACATGACAGGTAAAATATCACACTTCAACTACATTGAAAGAAAGGAAGGAGGTAATGTTGTCTTTACAGACAAAAATAAAGCAAATGTCACCAAAATTAGTAAAATTGATGATTCTATCTATACCTCTACTGGTAACGTTCTCTTTGTTGATAGTTTGAAACATAACCTGTTAAGTTTGAGTCAGCTATGTAACAAGGATTACAAATTAATTTTCTATGCATCTCATTGTGAAATTGTCAATATTCATAATGATAATATTATATTTGTTGGTCCTAGAAATTAGAATATATATTGTGCTTAACTGGAAGACATGTCATTTACAAAGTATTAAGTGTTTTGTCTCTTTAAAAAGTGATTCGTTTATTTGGAACAGAAGATTTGGACATCCCAGTATAAGCATTATATCAAAATTGTCCAAAAACGAGTTAGTAAGAGGACTATCGACCTTAAAGTTCGAAAGCGATCAATTTTGTGAGGCTTGTTTAAAAGGTAAACAAGTCAGAAGCAACTTTCCTCCTAAAAATATTGTGTCTACTAGCCAACCACTTAAACTTGTGCACATGGATTTATTTGGTCCCACTAGGACTCAAATTTTTAGTGGTAAACATTATGTTTTTGTTTTACTAAATGATTACTCCAGATTTACGTAGGTTTATTTGTTATCAAATAAGGATGATGCTTTTAAAGTGTTTAAGAAGTTTTGTAGAAAAATTTAAATAGAAAAAGGGTACTACATCACTTCAATTCAGAACGATCATGGAGGCTAATTTGATAATATAAAGTTTGAAGAATTATGTGACAACAATGGTATAACTTATAACTTCTCTTGTCTAAGGATGCCTCAACAAAATGGAGTTGTAGAGAGAAAGAACAAAACTTTGGTACCATGCTATGTGAAAGTGGACTATCTCATGGATACTGGGCAGGAGCAATATCCACGGCATATTATGTACTTAACAGATGTCTCATAAAACCTATTCTAAAAGGACCCCTATGAGTTGTGGAAAGGAAGAAAACCAAATGTTGTTTACTTTTAAGCATTTGGCTGCAAGTATTTTGTTTTAAACAATAGAAAAGACAACCTTGGAAAGTTCGATGCAAGATTAGACAAAGCTATCTTTTTGGGCTACAGTACAGTTAGTAAAGGATTCAGAGTATATAATAAAAGAACAAAGAAGATAGAAGAATCGATACATGTGGTATTTGATGAAGCACTACCTTCGACAATAGCAACTAACTCAGAAGATGAAGAGCATCCATTAGTACCTAAAAATACATCGGAGAATCAAACTAAGGCTATAATACCTTTAGAATTACAAAATCAAGAAGGCCCATCTAAAGCTAGATCAAAGCAAGCTCCTCCATCTCAACAGGAGCCTATGTAAAGAAAAACACCGAGTGAATGGAGAGATCTTAATAAACATCAATATATTATGGGATATCCCTCTAAAATTCTAAGAACAAGATCATCGTTCAAGAATAAATTTGTTGCTCTCATCTCACAAATAGAACCAAAGACCATTGAAGAGGCCCTTACTGACGAAAACTGGGTTTCAGTCATGAAAGACGAACTAAATCAATTTGATAAAAACATAGTCTGAAATCTAGTACCTCATCCTCAAAATAAGTCAATCATTGGGACTCGGTGGATATTTTGAAAAAAATTGACAAAAATGGTAAGGTGGTCAGAAACAAAGCTAGACTTGTAGCTTAAGGTTACAATCAACACCAAGGTATTGATTTTGATGGAACTTATGCACTTGTTGCTAGATTAGAATTGATTAGAATTTTACTTACCTTTGCATGCTATAGAAACTTTAAGTTGTTCCAAATGGATGTTAAAAATGCATTCTTAAATTGTTATATTAACGAAGGAGTATTTGTTAAGCAACCCTCAGGTTTTAATAATGAAAACCATTTAGATTATGTAATGAAGTTAACCAATCCTCTATAAAGTTTAAAGCAGGCTCCTCAAGCATGGTATGAGAGGTTAAGTAACTTTCTGCTTGAGAATAACTTTGAAAGAGAAAAGGTTGATAAAATTTTATTTATTAATAGAAAGGATAATGATTTACTCATAGTGCAAATATATGTTGATGGCATAATATTTGGTGTTACTAATCCATCCTTCTATGAAGAATTCTCAGCGTTAATGCAAGGGGAGTTTGAACTGAGCATGATGGGAGAATTATCATTCTTTCTCGAATTACTAATCAAAAAAACAGAAAAAGAAATCTCCATTAGCTAAGACAAATACATAGAGGAACTTATCAAGAAATATCATTTTGAAAATGCCCAACCGATGGGTACTCCCATGTACACTGGAACTAAACTTGATAAAGATGAAGGCAAAGTTATAGATGAGACAAGGTATAGAGGAATGATTGGATCACGACTATATCTTACAAGCTCAAGACCAAACATTATGCTTGCGAACACTTTCTATCAAATCCAAAAGAAAATCAAAGAATCTTTCAATATCTACACGGAACTATGGATTTTGGACTATGGTCTCTAAAATAGGTTATTAAATAAGATTTAGGATGTGTACCTATCTAGTGCGAATATGGTCTATTAAAAACCTCAAGATATGGATCCTCTAACCTAAAAAATGGTTAAATGATAAATATGCATCATATAGAACATGATTTCCCTTACTTTAATTGTAGGGTATGCCTTTAATTGCCATATAATCCTTAACATAATATGATCTATATACTACAAAATCTAAGAGGCATTTATGCTTTGAAGGTGACATATTTTATATAGTAATAGTGTTATTATATCTAAAAAACATATTATTATTTTTATAAATTAGGATAAATTTGAGATCTTAGATTAGACACAATGAATGTTTGAATTATGTACAAGATATATGAATTACTTAAAGCTATCATAAATATCTCAATTCAACAAGTTATTGAGCTCTAATATACATGTAGGCTATCTATAGCTCTTATTTGTTTTACTATAAACGATTCATATTCTAACTTGATTTATAGCTAGCAGACCCAAAAGTATGAATAATTGCATTGCTCTTTCAATTAAACTAATAAAATATTTATGTACATATGTAATGATGATCATGACATACTCATGAAATATTTGTAAACTTTATCATGTATTAGAAGTTATTGAATTTCCCTATTGATGAACCATTGAGGCCATGGTTGGTTGACAAACACATGACTAATTTCTTTTTCTTTCATTCTATTTTTCAAAGTGCTAAGACTTAGGTAACCATTTATGTGGATAAAATAAGATGCCTAAAATTTCTCTATTTCACAAATAATCTCGAACACATTCTTCTAATTAGGATTACTACTTCCTCTCTCTAGTTTTTTTTATCGTCTTTTAAATTAGATAGTGGCTACTCTATTGATAAAAATAAAATTTTTAGTAATTGTTTTTGTTTAGTATGTACTTTACATGTTAACAATAAATCTAATATAGGGCTAAATTTGTTGGACCTCCCTGTGGTTTGATATATTATTAATGTACTCTTTAGCTTTTAAAAATTATCAATAACCACTATAATTTTGGTTTTATAAACGATGTTGTGTTTAATACATAACACTACATGCTACACTACACGACGTTGTTTTGAAGTTTGTTGTTAGAGTTTATAATAGAATTTGAAAGCATTTTATAAAACTAAAATTATAGGAAAATTATTGATAATTTTTAAAAGTCATGAGGTATATTAATAATATGTCAAATTACAAGAGGGTCCAACAAATTTTACCCTTCAATATATTATACAACAAGCTTGTTAATACTCCTATATAGTTTTGAAAAAGTTGTGTAAATTTAATGGACAAAAGAGAGAAGATCCAACTTTTTGTGATAAATCTAGCCTATATGACTTACTCAATACCTAATATATGCCTTAAAGCCGCCAATCTTGATCCTTCACATTCTCCCAAAAAATTCTTTTCAAAGGACTAGGTGAATAACTCGCTTTGTACAACCTAAGCCTACCTAGAACCGAAGCTTTTGGCCATTTCCTCAACTTAAATCTTCCAACCTTGATCTTTTTTATTTATTTGAGCCTCCCTATTAACGTTGCCCAGCACGCTTTCACGTGCATATAATATGGTTCTTTAGATTTTCATACATGTCTATGTTGTGCCTCTTTGGGTTTCATTATTGTTGTATTCAGTTAAGTTGAATCAGTGAAAGTAGTGCAGTAGTGGGCGATTGAGCTATTCTTTAGTCACCCACTCTTGGCTATTTAGTTGCTACTTTTTAGCGTTAGTGGTTATCTGATCTGAGTCATGTGTTTAGGATTTTAATTCTATAAATGCCATGGATCATGAGTAATAAAGGATCACAGAAAATTCCAAAAACTTGACTCTGAGTTATACTGTCTATTTTTTCCTTTCTGCTAGTATTTGATCCAACAACATAGCTCGGGGAAGAGGGAGAGGGAGAGGAAGGGACCGGGTCGTAACATCTTGGTATCAGAGCTAGCGATGGCCGAAAGGTTAATGTCTAAAACGACTTGAAGGACCAGTGGAGAGCTTAAGTGCAATTCAAGAAAGGCTACTTATATGACAATGGAAGATATGATATGACAATGAACTCCCAATTAAATGTGTGAGAAGAAGGGTCCATCAATAGGAATTGGGGACCACATAGACAGGGTGGTGCCAAAAGTGCTGGTGGAATGGTGGTTCCCAAGCTTGCAAAACTTGATTTCCCTAGCTACGATGGTGAGGAAGATCCAACTTTATGGATTTGTTGAGCACAGCAATTCTTTGAATTTCAAGGAACAACCCTTGATGATAAAGCGAGGCTGGCAGTATATCATTTGGAGAAAGAGGCACAATTATGGTACTAGCGACGCAAAAACCAAGGACACTTAGTCACCTGGGAAGGCATGAAGGCAGGGCTGTGAGAACGGTTGGCAGAAACTAAATATGAGGACTTTGCAAGATGAAACAGACTGGTTCTGTCTCTGATCACTAGGCCCGGTTTGAGAGAGTTTTAGCTCGATCTGGCACTCTCACTGATAAGCAAGAAGCTGAATGTTTTTGTTAGTGGGTTAAAAAATGGCATACGAGCTGATGTGAGAGTCCAGAATCCACAAACTCTAACTGCAGCTATTGGTTTAGCTCGGACCTATGAGGCTAAAATGCAAGAAGTAAAACGCCCAAACAATTTGTGGTTTCCTTCTCAAGGTCGCAACTCTAACAACCGGTGGGATTCTGACCAGCGGGAGTTCTAAAGGTGCCATTCACGAGAGATCTTTGCCAGTGCAAAGGTTCTCTCAAGCAAAACTCCAGCAACGGCGTGAACAAAGGCTGTGCTATAATTGTGATGAAAAATACACGTTCGGCACAGGTGTAAAAAAATTATTCTTTATCGATGCTTTAGGGAAGGCTGAGCCTAAAGAAATCATGGAAGAAGGATCTCAAGGTGATGGAGAAGAAGAGACGACGGCAATATCCTTGCATGCTTTAGCTAGGGTTCAATCTCCATAAACCATGCGCATTCAATCACAAATTGGTAAGACTCCATTGATTATTGTAATTGATTCTGATTCAACTCACAATTTCCTAATTTCCTCCACCACAGCATTGCCAAGGTTGCCGCCCTTAAGCAAGAAACAGGTTGCTTGCTAAACCTAAACATGATAGTTGTCAATGGTGAAAGGTTGTCAAGCCCAGGTCGTTGTATTGGAGTACAATTGATGTTGCGAGGCACACCAGTGGAAGTGGATTTTTTCTTATTGGCTTTAGAAAGTTGTGATGTTGTGTTAGTTGCACAATGGTTGCGAACACTTGGACCTATATTATGGGATTTTGGCAAAATGCAGATGCAATTCAATAGTGAAGGGAGAAAGGTGCAATTACAATGGTCAACTACCTTAGAACTCAATGCTCTTCATGGAGAAGTGATTCCTAGAACCCTCAGGCAAGGTCAAGGTCGAGGAATTCTCCTACAAGTTTATGCAATTCATTCAGATCCAACGAGGGACACAAGCCTTGAGTTAACACGAAATAATGCATTGGGCTCCTTACTTAATTTAGTGACTTGTTTGAAGCACCCACACCACCACGGTCCCAAGATTGTTGAATGCGAAAGCAAGCTACTTGTTTTACTCTAAAAACTAGTGTATGGGTCATTACTTGTAGTAAACAAGCAAAGATTATCTCACAGAGATTGTGCTAAGGTATCACTTAATTCAGGTTGTGCTTTGTTTAAGACTCAAATTCAAATAATAAAAACTAAAAAAATATACTAAATCAAACAATCTAACAATAAATAAATAATGTAACAAAAGTACAGAAACTTTGATTTCAAGATTAAATATTAGAGATCACGTTTTTTCTATCTTGTCTTCCTCCTAACTTGTTGATTGAATTATGTCTCTCCTAAGATGTCCTAATATTTCACTCACCATCTCTCAAGGTGTAATCAAATATCCCTAGCCAAATTAAATGGTATTGACTATGTCAATCTACAAAATCAATCCACCAATTTAACTAGTTATAAAATATCTTATGGGTAATCAACTAATTAGTTAAGATCTCTCTCTAACTAATCAATTAACTTAATAAATGCAGGTCTATAGGGTGCCAGCTCTTATTGTATAGTCCTACACAATTTATCTAACTTAATTTCCCAATATATTGTTAGGTTGAAGCACAGCATTTATCAAAAACATTCATTCATTAAAAACAAAAAAGTAGGAGTTCAACAAGTAGTTTAAAAGCACTACAGGAAATAGGGCGTTTACCGATGACCATTACCGACGGAAAATATTTGTATTCTGTCGGTAATATAAAAATAGCGACGGAAATTACCGACAGCCTAAGACGTCGTTAAAACGGCTGTCTGTAAATTTACCGACGGACCTAAATTTATAGTCGGTAAATTTACTGATGGAATCCGTCGGTAGTAGTCGATCATTTTACTGACGGAAATAAAATTAAAAAAAAGTTCCCATCATCGTTGACGAGGTGTTCTTCAAGACTCTTCCTTTTATCTTCAGCAGAACCAGTCACAAATTTCTCAACCTCTTTGAGCCTCTACAAGAGAGGAGGCCTCCTTTAGTCTGTTCACTCTTTGCTTAACGCGTTTATAATTCCGATTCCCCTGAAACGCAATTGAAACTAAAGCCTATAAACTAACACAGAGATAAGTAGAGCTCAAAGAAAGATTGAAGATACAAACTAACCAGGATTCAGTAGAGTATTCAGAGACCTTCCCTATACTGGATCTTATGGGCTTTCTTCAACAATACTCATTTCCTCTTTAACAACAAAAAGTATTCAACACATAAATCAATACTATATATGACAATCAAAAACCCACCAAGAAAGAGTAAT
>JANKOE010000009.1:758922-773726 GCA_026284465.1 Erythroxylum citrifolium | reverse complement strand
TCTCTGTCTCTATCTATTGTTAAGCATCTTCTACTCCAAACGACAAAAATAAATGCTTATTGGCTCTATTCTATACTTTCTCTGTCTCTATCTATAACTAAGCATCTTCTACTCAAAATGATGAAAATAAATGCTTATTGGGGTTCCTTAATCTGCCCCTAACAACTCCATGCATAGAATCGGCCCTATTCTATACTGTCTTTGTCTCTATCTATTGCTAAGCATCTTCTACTCAAAACGACGAAAATAAATGCTTATTGGCTCTATTCTATACTGTTTCTGTCTCTATCTATAGCTAAGCATCTTCTACTCAAAATGAAGAAAATAAATGCTTATTAGGGTTCCTAAATCTGTCGCCTGACAACTCAATGCATAGAATATAGCCTATTCTATATTGTCTCTCTCTATCTATTGCTAAGCATCTTTTACTCAAAACGACGAAAATAAATGCTTATTGGCCCTATTCTATACTGTCTCTGTCTCTAATTATAGCTAAGCATCTTCAACTTAAAACGATGAAAATAAATGCTTATTGGGGTTCCTTAATCTGCCGCCTGACAACTCAACGCATAGAATAGGCCCTATTCTATACTGTCTCTGTCTCTATCTACTGCTAAGCTTCTTCTACTTAAAACAATGAAAATAAATGCTTATTGGCCCTATTCTATATTATCCCTATCTCTATCTATAGCTAAGCTTCTTCTACTATTGTCGCTTTCGTTGAGGAGGTCTCTTTCTCTCTTGTCGATGACAAGTTTCCTTTAGTCTTTTGTTACCTATCCTATGTTTGATCATGGCAGATGATATTTCTATCGACATGGCCAGTCTTTCCGTTGAAGGTGAGGAGGATGAAGGAGTGGTGATTGAAGGGAATGAGATCGTGAAAGATGGAATTTATCATTCTATGTGTTTGGTGGGATGCTTTCATTCGGATCGGAATATCAACTTCAATGCTATGAAACATACTTTGGCATCTCTATAGAGGCCTTTCATGGGGGTTACGATTCATGAGGAGGAGGATGGCACATATTTATTTTATTTCTATCATGAAGTGGTTGTGAGTAGGGTAATGGAGATGTCCCCTTGGACGTTTGATAACCAACTGCTGCTGTTGGAGAGGATGGGCGATTATTCTCATCCTTCTGAAGTCCCACTATTTCATGTTCTTTTGCGGGTACAGGTGCATGGTCTGTGCTCTAGATTTATGTTAGACCATATGGCTGAGAAGATTGGCAATGCATTAGGGGAGTTTGTGGAGTCAGATCCTAAGAATTATGATAAGCCAAAAAAGTTCATACGATTGCATTATTGACATGATGTAAGGAGGACAATTCATCAGTCAATGCGATTAAGGAAGGATAATAGGGAGTGGTTTACTGTGTATTTAGAGTTCGAGAAGTTACTCTGTGTCTGTTTCCTATGTGCATATTTAGGGCATACTGAGAAGGTTTGCCAATTACTGCTTAACAAGAACAATGGTCCTCTTATCTGGAAACTTACGTCGTTTATCCAGGCAACAATTCGTCAGAATCCCATGACTCTTAGATCACGGTGGCTAAGGGAGGGGGAACAATAGAGGAGGGAGAAGAGTCCATGCAGAACGAGATTGCTAGGTCTGGAATGAGTGGAGTTCAAAATTCAAATGGGCGTTAAACAAATAAGGGAGGTGCGGATTCTGCTAGTAATAAATCAGGGAATTCGAAAATGGGTGAGGAGGTGGATATGGAAGGTGGAGGTGATCTGGCGGGTGAGGATGTAGGTGTTACTATTATAAACCCTAAAAGAAGAAGAATGGGCTAGTCGCCTAAGAAAACAAAAAAGCCTAGTACTTTGGACAATGATGTTACAAGTTCTGGTACTGGTTCAAAAAATGAACCAACGGTGGGCGCTGTGAATTAGGCCCGTCAACAAAAATGAGTTGCATAAGCTGGAACTGTCGGGGGCTTGGCAACCCTCGAGCAGTAAATTCTTTGCAGGAAATTGTTAGATTTAAGAGGCCAAATTTAATTTTTCTAATTGAGAATCTTTATAGTTCTTCAAAAATAAATGAAATAAAAGACCTCTTGGATTATGATGGCTTCTTTTCGGTTGACAGTAGAGGCCACAGTAGTGGACTTGTGTTGATTTGAAAGTCTGTAAATACTATTTCTCTTATTAGTTCATATGATAGATATATTGATGCTTTGGTAGATATTGCTAATGTAGGTGCTTGGAGGGTTAATGGTTTCTATGGTGAACCTAATCGATCTAAGCGATCAAATTCATGGCAGTTATTACATGTTTTGGCTTCGCATAGTGAGGCACCATAGGTATGCCTTGGTGAATTTAATGATATTCTTTATGGCCATGAAAAGCGAGTCGGAAGACCTCAGTCGTTGTCTCTTATCCATGGGTTTCAAGATGCAGTATCAGATGCTGGTCTTTATGATTTTCCTATGATTGGCTATCAATTTACAGGGGAGCACGGAAGAGATTCGGGCCAGCTTATAGAAGAAAACCTTGATCACTTTTTGACAACAGAAGTTTGGTGGCAGTTATTTCCATATGCATGTGCGTTGGTCTTGCCTATCTCTTCATCCGATCACCTGCCTCTCTTTTTTCAGATACGACTTCTTATGCCTAGACCTATGGCATGTAGGTTCAGATTTGAGAACCATTGGATGGGGGAACCTTCTTGTCGGGAACTTATTATTGATTGTTGGAATCATAACGTGGAATTACCACTTTCAGATAAACTCCAAAGATACAGTCAATTGTTATCAACCTAGGGTAAGGAACTTCAGAATGTGCATAAGACGAAGATGAATAATTGTTTGACGTCTATGGCAGTGTTGAGAGGGTCTAGGATTCAAGTAGATTCGGATAATTTTTTTGCTGCTAAAAATTGCTATTTTGAATTACTACAGTTAGGCAAAAAGCGAAGGAATTTTGGCTTAAAGAAGGTGATTCAAATACTCGTTTTTTCCACAATGCTACTACAGTTAGGCAAAAGAAAAATCAGATTGAGCGACTTCAGGATGACAATGGAAGTTGGCAGATATGGGAGACTGGTTTGGAATTTGTGGACAGTTCGTACTTCTCCAACATCTTTCGATCTCAGGTTTGTGATGTTAACCCGGTTCTAGAACATATCCCGAGGTTGATTACTGAGGATCAGAATGAATCACTACTTCGTCCTTATACTGCAGAAGAAGTAAAAGCTGATGTATTTTCTATGATGTCGGACAAGTCACATGGGCTTGATGGTTTCAACCCTGGTTTCTATTAGAAATACTGGGATATCATAGGTGGTGAAGTAGCTCAGACCTGTATTGATTATCTTCATTCGGGCAATTTTCCCAGAGAGCTGAATGAAACGGCAATTGTGTTGATTCCAAAGAAATCTAAGCCTCAGGTAATGGGTGATCCCCGTCCTATTGCTTTATGCAATGTACTCTTGAAGATTATTACTAAAATGGTGGCTCACAGATTGAAAAGCTTATTGCTTTAAGCCATTTCGGAATCCCATTATGCTTTTGTAGTAGGTAAAAGCATTCAAGATAATTGCATTATTGCATTTGAAATGATGCACTCGTTCCATTTCCGAACTAAGGGGAAGAAAAACTTTGCAGCTCTAAAGATCGATATCAATAAGGCGTACAATCACATGGAATTGACTTTTGTTGAGGCAATTATGGTAAAAATGGGTTTTGCCCGTGGTTTTATGGATCTCATTATTTATTGTCTCTCAACAGTCAGCTACAAGGTTCTTCAGAATGAGTTTGAAATTAGACCAGTGATTCCTACGCGGGCCCTGAGACAGGGAGAGTCCCTTTCTCCTTATCTGTTCATAATCTGCACTGAGGGTTTATCAAGACTATTTGATCATTCAGTTTCAACGGGCAGAATATAAGGACGTAAAGTTTCGAATGAAGGTCCTATCTTATCTCATTTGTTTTTTGCGGACGATAGCCTTATTTTCTTTCAGGCTAATGCACAGGAAGCTAGTGAAGTTCAAAGATGTGTACAGACTTATGAGAGAGTATCAAGACAACTTATTAATTTTGTGAAAACTTCCATAATGTTTAAAGCAAACACCCCAAATTTGATGAGGGAGTCTATTTATGCCATCCGTACTGTTTCAGAAAAAGAGTCTTTGGGTTAACTATCTTGGGCTACCTTCTCACATAGGGAGGAATAAGAAGGAGGTATTTGGCTTTATAAAAGACGGAGTGTGGAAAAGATTGAATGCCTGGAAGAGAAGACCACTTTTTAAGGCGGGTAAAGCTGTGTTATTGAAAATTGTGTTACAAGCGATACCCACTTATGTGATGAGTTTGTTTCTTCTACCTAAAACTTTATGTGCTAAATTGGAATGTATTATGACTCGGTTTTGGTGGGAAAAAGGTGTTAATCATGAGAAAGGAATTCCTTGGATGTCATGGCAGAGATTGGCAGAGAATAAGATTTTCGATGGCTTTGGTTTTAAAAAGATCCATGAGTTCAATCTTGCACTTTTGGGAAAGCACAGTTGGAAGTTGATGACTCAACCTGATTCGCTAGTATCTTGTGTTCTTCAAGCTCGTTACTTTGCGGGTTCATCCTTCTTATCAGCAGATTTGGGAAGCAATCCGAGTTATTTATGGCAAAGTATTTGGGAAACCCGTTCTTTGTTACAACGGGGTATGCACTAGAAGGTTGGAGATGGTTCTCAAATTCTAATATGGGACTCACCTTGGCTCAATGATATGGAGAATTCTTTTATTGTTTCTTCAAGGCCTCCTGTTTCAAATGTTTTCTTAGTTGCAGATTTGTTGGAGAATGCTTCATAGAATCTTGATTAAATGCGCTCACTTTTCTTTAGCCATGATTGTGAACAGATTTTGGCAATACCATTGGGTAGACTACCGGCAAGAGATGATTAGTGTTGAAAATTTGAGAATAAAGGTCGTTACACAATGAAGAGCGCTTATAAACTCTTGTGGCCCCTTATGGATACAACTTTGCCAAGTTATTAGTAGGTACGGAGGCAGATATGGAGCTGTGTGGTTCCGCCAAAGGTGACCAGTTGTGTTTGGCTTGCTCTAAATGGTGCATTACCGTGCTTATCAGTGTTACGAAGTCGACGAGTTGATGTTAATGTGTGTTGCCTGATTTGTAATCAAGAAGAGGAGACAATATAGCATGTGTTCCTCGACTGTCCACTCACGAAGCAGGTCTGGTCGAGAGTTCTCCAGAACTGGTAGCATCCAAGAACAATGTCTTTGCTTGACTGGTTTGCGTCCTTCTTTCTACCTGCAACAAAAGATCGACAGTATACCATTTTGATGATAATTTGGGCAATCTGGCAGATTAGAAATGGAGTTGTGTGGAATAATAAGTGGAGATCAACCGATGCCATTGTTTGTTTTGCGTAGAGAATCTTGGAGGAGTGGCGGCTTGCTCATGCTTCTGGTATTGTTCTAGGAACACCATCAACAAGAACGGTGAGTTGGCAACCTCCGGATGTGGGTTGGCTGAAGGTTAATGTTGACGCCACCACCAGAAGCAACTCCACTTTCATGACTGCTGCAACTATTGTACGTGATTCTAATTGGAGTTTTATAACTGCAAAATCGTGGAGGTTTTTAGGTAGATTGAGTGCTAAAAATGTAGAGGCAATAACTATCAGAGAAGTCCTTAGTTGGGTCAAGCTTCAAAATTGGGATAGAGTTATTATTGAATCGGATGCGAAGATTGTGGTTCAAGCAATTAATGATGGGTCTTATGATTGTAAATCTCTATTGAATGAGATTAGAATAACTAAATATATTTTTGTCTTCAAGTCAGGTAATTCTGCTGCCCATGTCTTAGCTACGGGTGCATTATTCATTTCTGACCTTGGGGAGGGGTTCAAATTACCTCCTCCTTCTATTGTTGAAGTTCTTGCTTTGAAGTAATGAAATTCCTCCTATTTACCCTAAAAAAAATGAATACCTTAATTCATATTCATTAGAGTTCTTACTCGGCCAATAGAAGACTTTCTCTTTTCTTCACATTGTCCCACATCATTAGCTTTATGACTTTCATTTCTATGGTTGAATAGAGTCCACAAATATAAGTTTGTATTTAGCTACATTGTTCATGCATTTAAATTTAAATTTGAATGACAATGGAAATACACAAGTACTACATCCTTCCTGTAATATTGGCAATGTGATCAAGGAACACTTTGTAGTATCACCCATTTCTTTATCTTACTCATCTACTTGGATGCTCACAACATGCTCGTCTAGGAATTAAAACTTCAAAGCTTCACCAATCTTTTATATAGGGTTTTTGTTAATGCCCTTCCTTAGGCTGATTTTTAAGTTATAAAGATGATTCCAAATTTAGACAACATCATGACTCAATCTAATAAATACGACATAAAGTATTAAAGTGGATGCAACCTTGAAATTAGTCATATTATACGGTAAAGAGTATATTTTCTCAATATATGCATGATCTATACTAGAGAACAAGTTCTTTCCACAAATTAGTACTTTAATTCATATTCATTGAGGTTTTTACCTAGGTAATGGATGACTTTCTCCTTTCTTCGTGGTCCATCATGTTGCCACTAATTTGTTTATTTGAGCTGCCATGGTTACACTTGTTCTTAATAAAAGATTCCTCAAAGCAAAACACTTCTATTTGCTCCTATTTTTAGGCAGATAGTTAGCCCCTTTTTTTTAAAAAAAATTTCTTAATTCTATACTTAATTACAAATAAAATTTCTTAATTGCAAAACATTTTAATTATTAAATAAGAAATTTGTTTTAAATTTAATTAAAATCTTTCATATTAGTTATTTAGAGATCAATTTCTTAATTAATTAAAAAATTATTTCTTAATAAATTGCAAAAGTATTTCCTAATATATTAGAAAATATCAATTTTCTCAACTAATAAATGAAAATTTTCAAATTTAATCAAAAAATGTTAATAATAAATTAACAAGTAAACAAATCAACTATGTTTCAATCAAATTGAGAATTTTTTTGTCATAGATATGTCATGTATTGTATGATTTTTTTTTGATTCGAGGAAACTTCGGCTAGTACACCCAGGGCTTAACTAGTTCTTCACATATATGTAAAACTTTGACTACAGGCTCTTACAGCGTAAAAAATTGCTAAGAAATTCATAGTGAATATCGAGAAAATCGAATGCAAAAATCAGTTACCAAACATTAATCCCCTTATTGCAGTCAAGGTTGAGTACCAATTTCAAACCCTAGATGGATCTTCGCGTTTCTTATTCTTCCCCAAAAGACTCCTGTTTCTTCCTCAACTCCAGCTTCCTCGCGTCGATTCCAGGTAAAGATCCAATCGCTTGCAAAAAACCCCGAAACAACTGCGTTTCTATCACTTGTTCATCACCCAAAACAGTTCCTAGTCCTTCGCTCGACAGACATGTCGTTAAGCAAAACAGGACTCGATTTGTTCAAAAGCTCAAGACACTTCTCCTTTCTAAACCCAAGCACTATATTCCACTCCAAATTCTCTCCAAATGTCGCTCTTACCTTTCCCTTGCAGACAAACGCTCTGTTCGCTCCATGATACACCGCTACCCTTCCATCTTCGACCTCTTCACCATTCCAGTTCCCCACACACCCATCAATTCCATCGCCCCTTTCTCTCATCAACTATGTGTTCGTCTCACCCCAGCGGCCTCTGCCCTTGCAGCGCAAGAATTGGAGCTCTTTTCCGCTATGTCTTTGAACTTGGCCAACAAACTTCAGAAGCTTCTCATGCTGGCTTCCCATCACCGACTTCTCTTATCCAAGCTGGTTCACCTTGCACCTGATCTTGGGCTGCCACCCAATTTTCGGTCTCGGCTCTGCAATGACCACCCCGACAAGTTCAAGACTGTAGACACGTCCTATGGCCGTGCGCTGGAGCTTGTATCGTGGGATCCAAAACTGGCTGTTCCAATGTCTCCCCCTGATGTATCAAGTGACTTGATTGTTGATAGGCCATTGAAATTTAAGCGGTTGAGACTTAGAAAGGGGCTGAACGTGAGACGACAACACAGGGAGTATTTAATCAAGTTTGGAGAGTTGCCAGATGTGTGCCCTTATAACACCTCTATGGATGATCTCGAAAAAGAATCCATAGAAGCTGAAAAAAGAGCATGTGCAGTGGTGAGGGAGGTGCTTGGAATGACAGTTGAAATGAGGACCCTGATAGACCATTTAACACATTTCAGGAAAGAGTTTGGATTTCCAAACAAGTTCAGAGGCATGATATTGAGACACCCAGAACTCTTCTATGTCAGCTTGAAAGGTGTCAGGAATTCTGTCTTCCTGGTCGAGGGCTATGATGACAAGGGCAGGCTTCTAAAACGGCCTGAGACTTCAGTCATAAAAGATAAGTTGATGGAGTTGATCTTGGAATCGAAAAGGATGAGACGAGATAGGAGACGAAGTCGCATGAATGGTAATAACGTCATGGACTCAATTGACGATTGCATTGAAGAATCTGATCATACTGATGATGAGTATGATGATGGGTTTGAGGATATCTTCGAGTCTGATGATCCAGGCCTTGATTATGCCCTCAATATTATCAATAGTGACTGCAATGAAATTGAGGGTCTAGACCATAACAGGGAATTGTGGGTTTCAGATACCTCCATGCATACTAGTGAGGATGAAGGATATAGAGAACCATGGTAATAATGAAAGCTGTGTACTGATCTTTCCGGAGTTAGATGATCACGTTGTTATCTTCAAGTTGTTGCTAAAAACAAGTATGCCGTGGAGAGACTCTTTAGCTTGTAGTGAACCATCATGTTGCTAGAAAATTGAAGTGTGGTGGAAGATGCATACATCATTGTATGATATTAGGGGTTAATCTATAAGGGATTTACATCATTGGAGTCACGGTTATTGTGAAATATAAATGATGTACAAATCAGGAAGTTTGTTGCTCGCATCTCATCTTCGCCATTTGGTTTCCTTTCTGAATGGAAAACTATGTAGCCTTTCTGTCCCTTGTATAGGCTGACTATAATTCAACTCAAACTTGTACGAAGAAAGCAAAATAAGCTTGACCCAGCACTAATTACAGTACCTCAGTGTACAAAGTTCAGATTTTTCTAGCTAGTAATCTATTATTCGTAGATCAAGTAGCAAATTAAATGGAAGAGCAAAACACGACTTATCGATTTTTGGTTCTTTAACAAGACAAGAAGGTTTTGTCATAACAATCAGAATTTCCTGCTTTCAAGGAAAATGAGCAAATCAAAATGGCAAAATTGTATAAAGGAAGCAAAGTAAGCTCGACCCAACATTAATTACACTACCTCAACGTACACTTCAGAATTTTCTAGCTATTAATCTGGTACTTGTAGATCAAGGAGCAAATCAAATGGAAGAGCAAAACACGACTTATCCATTTTTGGTTCTGTGACAAGACAAGAAGGTTTTATCATAAATCAAAATCTTCTGCTTTCAAGGAATATGAGCAAACCAAAATGGCAAACTTGTATGAAGGATGCAAAGGAAGCTTGGCCTAACACTAAATACAATACCTCAACCTATACTGTTTAGAGTTCTATAGCTGTTAATCTATCACTCGTAGATCAAAGAGTAAATCAAATGGAAGAGAAAAGCACGACTTGTCCATTTTTTGGTTATGTGACGAGACAAGAAGGTCTTGTCAAAACACTCTGCATCTCATGCTTTCAAGGACTATGAGCAAATGACAGTTTCCTCGGTTGGAAGCACAGTTCACAGTTGAAACTGGTAGAGGTAAAACTTTGATCAAATTTGATCAAGTGAGATTCTCCACGTAGCCTTTTGGAATTAAATACTCCAGGAAGGATGTATGCGTATACATAATGATCTCATTTTGTCTACCCCTAAATATAATAATCCTTCTCTTTCTCTCGCATCCTATCTCAAGCTTGCTTCAAAGATTTTGTGTATTCAGTAAGAAAGGGGAGAATGGTAAGAAATAAGTTTATGAGAAATGGTGGAGGTTGATTACAGGTAGGTCGAAATAAAAAAGTGAAAATGTAGTTGGAAAGGAATGTGATGGTGTTTTTACATAAGTTTGATGGGTGTTGAGCTCCCTGCTATTGAGGTCGTGCCTGACAAAAAATCAATGTTATGTTACTAGTACTGAAAAGTACAGAATGAAAGGTAGAGCCTACTTTGTAAAGTTGCACGTATGTGCATTAGAAATGATGATACTTGACTTATGATGTTATTATATAAAAAATGTCAGACAACTAATCACCTTATGAAATATGGCCAAGATAACTTGTTTTAGGGATAGAGAAATAAAAAATTTCCACTTCATTAGTTTTTGGAATGAAGTCAAACATTATTCTTTCTATATTTGTTCAAATCTAATGGTAGTAGTTCCTGACATTTAGAATATAATGAGAAGGACAAAAATGTTTTGAGTGGTTATAATGCCTATAGCATTGGGCAATATACCTATAAATGTTTGTATTTATGCTTTTATGGTACGTAATTTGTAGATTCCTTCAACATTTGAAAAAATGCAATGTATAAACTTGGAAATTCATGAACAAAACGGAATATATTTCATTGACATCAAAAGATAGGAGTTTTACAAAGCTTTAATGACATTTCAAGCCACAATACATCCTTGGTTTCATAATCCAAAATACATAATAACCAAAATATACATGAGCGAATAAAAACTTGAAATGCTGCTAAAGCCTTGGGTTTTACATAAACTACTTCAAAATACAAAAAGATGCAAATTTTGAGTGATGTCATGCTTCTCGATTACTCAATCTCTTGCTCGTCACCTGAAGATGGGACGAAAAGGAGGGTGAGCTTAAAGCTCTTAGGTAACAGTTTTATAACCAGTAACAAACAAAATCATTGAAATATTCATTTTCATTGTAAAAATTCACATTGAATCATAAAGCACATATTTCTTAAATTCTCAACCAAATTCACAATAATGCAATCATGTATGCATCAATCTTGTCAATATATCATGAACACATAAGTACATCAAAATGGTTTTAGTAGATCCAAAAACAGAACGTACTACACATTTTCACATAATAGTCCTGTATAGCAGTGAACAGAACGTACTATCGCAATCCTACTTAATGGTTTTGCGCAGCCGTGAACTTAGGAGAGTCCATGAAGTAGCTCCATGACACTAGCGGGCTGGGGGAGAAGCCTTTTGTCAAAGTGCTCTTGACTTAAATTGGGGGACCATCACAAATCCACATAATCATGCATTTCACATCTTATAGACATATTGCCCAAAATGACACATTTCCGAAACTTGATTTCATAAGCATAATATCATTTCAAAAATCAATACTCTTTCAAAATCATTTCCATCATTCATCTCATAAACTAATAATACAATTCATATACAAACATGTAGCACATTCTTAAAGCATTTAAAAAACAATAAATGCACATGAATAAAGTAGGTGTAAATCATTTATTTTCATTTCTTGAAAGAAACATTAAGGGCTTATTATTTAATTATAAAAATGTAACACACCTTGAATTCCTTGCTTATAACTTGCTCAAATATGCCTCTCCTCTTGCTCCTCTTGTCTTTCTTGATTCCCTTTTCATAGGCAAAAATCTCAACTTCAATAGGGTTGTAAAATTGAAAACCCACAGAGCATATTCAATAAAATTGATCATAGAATACTTAAACTCATGTATTTATTAAGCTTCATGAATCAAAACCCTTTCATAAATCCTAAAGATTAAAATCGAACTTACCTTGAATCTCTACCAAATGAAAAGATTATTGGCTCAAATGGAAGCTCTTATCTTCCTCTACCTTTTTCCCTTCTTGAATAACCTCAAAATGTCTCTAAAAAACTTAGAAATGATGAGACCCTAGCTCAACTCTCTTCAATTCTCTCAAACCACCGAACTCTCTTCCTCTCTTTTTCTCATTCACGTTTTTTCTTCTTCAAATGCAAGACAAAGCTTCTTCTTTCCCTTTTTACCCTTAATGATTGTAAGATGTCCCTTTTTTCCCTCCATTTATGCCTTATGTCTATTTAAATTTAAGTGATCTTCCAAAAATGCCCTTTATGCATTTTTACCACTTTAATTCAATTCTAGACCATACTATACTCTTAACTTAATTTTAATTTCTCCTTATGCTTGCAAAAATCACAGACTAAGTTCTAAGAAAATAAAATAAAGTAAAATGAATAAACACATAAATAAAGAAAAATTTTGGGGTCCAACAAAGCTATTGTTATGTGGTCCCCCAATAAGCCATTCTCTATAATATATGCTTTATCCTTATGTTTGTCTTTTCTAAACGTCCCATAAATAAGATCTATGGATTTCCCATGGTGCACTGCGAGGATCCTTAATATGCACTCATTCATGTAGTCTTTATCATTGATGACTCCAGCATCAAGCCTTAACCACTCATCTAGGGATACAGAAAGATTTAGCAATTCATCAAAGTCATTGTCTTGCCGTTTAACCCGCCTTCAGAATTCAGGGACCAACCAAGATTGGCATTGCTTTTTCCAAGAGCACTAATGCTTGACTGGGCCTCCACAGATGTGCCATATTGGATTTTCAGCCCTTCAATTAACATTGCTTCAATTTTATCCATTGCTAAAAGAGAAAGTTCTTTCAAAGTTGTATAATTCAACCCAAGATCAATACCATTCAGGTTGGAGTAGTTAAAGAACATCTACATCCCAACTTCAGGCCATCTCAGAGATATATTTTTATTCAATCATTGTTAAAAACTGGATAGAGAATTCATGCAACACTATTGAATTGAGTCCGAGCCTGAAAAGGACACAACTCATGGTAGGTCAAAATTACTTGCATTTCACTTCAACTCAATAACAAACAGGACCTAGTGAGGCATGTGTTGTTGAATAAATTCATCATCATACCTTCTTACTGTTTTTTCCTTCCTCTACTTTTTAATACTTTTTTATTTCGCCAATAATTCCCGCCTTCTTTATTGACGGGCATTTTATACCATCGCTAAAGTCCGTCGCAAATTTTTTCAAGATGATTTCCCTCTATATTTAGTGGCAGATATTACTACCATCGCAAATTTGATAGAGTTGTAATAAGAGTAGCATAAACACACCAAGACGAAAATGGGAAATATTAATTCAAAGGATGGGATATGAATTTTAGGTTGAAATATGCCACCATGGAGAAAACAAGATATAATGCGACCAAGGTTTAGACAACGATTCGGAGGTACTTACTGTCAAGGCGAACCATCATACTCTGTAGCTGCGCCTGAATCACCTCCTCCCCCTCTAGCTACTACAGTTGTAGATAAGCCATCACCTTCCGTAACTGATGCTATACCATCCACCACCCCTACATTATCCACTACCCTTATAGCTATAGAGATATCAGAGGTAAACAATGTGGATAAAGGAGGCAGCCGCCAGCTTGGAGCTGAGGTACCTGATGGAAGAACTTATATCACAATTGTCAATAATCTGTAAGTGAAAATACATGAAAAGCTATATGTTTATAATTAAGTTATAGGTTTAAATTTTAAAATTGGTATGAAATTATTTGTTTTTATATTAGGTTGAATCCGTCTGGATCGTACTCTAGAAACATGACATCCAAATTTAAGGAGAAGCACCACAAGAAAATTGTCTAATAGCAACGGAAAAATACCGACCGAATTGAAGCGGTATGGAAATAGAGACCGAATTGATATTCGGTCGGTGAAGTTGTCTGGAGGGACTTGTTTGGAGACGGAAAGTTTCGGTCGGTATATATTTAAAAAGTGGTCGGTAAAAATTAATTAAAACCAAGCTCCTCCCTCCTTTTCTGCTACTCACGCGCTCGTCTTCCTCCTTTCGACCTGCAACTCCATAATCGTCTTCTCCTCTCCTCCGGCATCCTCCTCCGTTGCCGTCCGTGCGGTGACCACCTACTGCGTCTCCGGCAACCCTTCCAGCAGATCTTCTCTGGCGACTACCGTGTGTCGTCTCTCCTCTGCCATTGCCGAAGGTAAGCCGTGGGTTGATTTTTTTTTTTCATCTTGTTTGGACTGATTTAATTGCATGTGTTTGTTTATCTGGGTTGCATTGTTCTTATGTTAGTATTTTACATATAAATAATGGGAAGATTTATACCATTTGTGTGTAGATAGGGTTGAAATGTTTTTGCCTTGAAGGTGTTCGACAGAATGCTTAACATGTTAATCTTTTAAGAGTTTTGAGATGAACTTATAGATAATATTACAATATGTAATTGGTCTATAATCATAAAGTGGAAGGACTAACAACTTTGGAAATGAGGCAAATATAAGTTCTGTTTAGTTTAGTTAATAAATTTCCACTGCTAAAGTAGGATTCTCTCACTGTGTTGATAACCATATTACCTATTGGTTCCTATGAACTTTGAAATAATTGGACATTGAATCTATCTTAACTAGGACATTTATCAGGATTTAGGCTAAACATTGTTTCTTTAATTTTCTCTCAGTAACATCTTTGATAAGATTATGTCTGAATTGACTAGGAAAGTAGTTAGCTGGGCAATATTTGAACTCATTAGGTATATGATTTACCTTCATCTTTATTCCCAACAACTTCTTGAACTGCTTATAGGCCATTTCCTTCAGTCCCTCTTGATTTTATAGCTATGCCTTAAAAATTATGTAGGGACACAAATTTACTCATATTCGTTAGTGCTTGCATGGCATTCTAATAAAATGTTGTGTTCTTATTTCCTCTTCTTAACCATTAAATTTTTTATTCCTATTTTAATTAAGAATTGTAGCTTTCCAAAGTAGCTATATAGTGTCCTATGGCTGTAGA
>JANKOE010000009.1:732286-746366 GCA_026284465.1 Erythroxylum citrifolium | reverse complement strand
TTTCATTAAGTCATATCAACTTACCTCATTAATGCTATCATATTTAATTTAGGTCAACTCGATTTAATTCATTAATGTTTTAATTTCTCTAAGCATGCTTAATATTCATAAAAAAAATTCTGGGGGTAACACTTATATGTTGCTATAGTTTTAGAACTAAATGGATGTAATAGCATAAAACTTTGCATCATTTTGGTATTAAACAAAGGATCGAGAGAAGAAGTTTCATATGGAACAAGAAATTATAGACGCTTAGACTTAAGTCGTAATTAGTAGTCAAGTTTCCTTAATTAATTCATATAATAACTTGTTGAATATGAAAGTTAGACTTAGTTTACTATTAGAGTTGATCTTAGAACCCAACTGTTAATTTTAGTAAGATAACTACCCAATCATTTTCTCTTATTCATGCATAGAAGATTAAATTAATGAAATTAATTCTCAAAAGTTTTCCATTTCGATTAATCTATTCGTTTTTGCTCCCAGTTAATTTCGTTTACTTTTCAGTTTAATTTTGTGATTTCCTTTAAAACCTTCCCTCAACAAATCGAGATAGAATATTTAGGATTGCATCTATTTTTTATTTTTATTTAAGGTTAATTTAAGTGAACCAATCTCACCTCCGTGAGAGACGACCCTGGGTAATTACTACAATTATCTTATTAATTTGCGAGTACGATAACCTAAGTATTTTTTAGAAATTTTTTGGGCACAAAAACCAGATGGAGTGAAACTCCATTCAGTAGAATCTTTAGCTAAATTGTCTAACGTGAAGCTAAGAAGGAATTGAAAAAGTTTGTCGTAAGATTGAATCTATCAAGGTAGTTGATTGATAAACCTTCAGTAACTGACGCCTTAGATGGGATAATTGCCTTCAAGGAAGTGGCTTCAATAATAGAATCTAGGGGACCAAAAGGGGTTCAATGATGATACCAAAATGAGGTACTCTTACCATTCTTGACAGTGGATTTGTAGGAGTCCCTAATATGCCATCTCAAATTGAATAAGTGTTTCATGAGGGAAGAAGCATTTGCTGGAAGCTTAGCAACCCAAAGGTTTTGATCTTTTATATAGTATATATGTACTTATGGAACCTATATAACTTGCTAATCTTGGATAAGTCTCCATAATCTTTTGATTAAGAGACTATATTTAGGGCTTCTGATAGGTAAAATTCCTAGGAAAACATGCTTTCTAGGTAAGCAAATATTAGATCAACTTATTTTGTTTCTTCTAGCTTTGCTATTGCTAGTTGACCATAAGAAATTTCAAAACATTTTTCTCTTGTCTTAAAAATAGCTTAAGGAAATACAATGTGAGAGGCCCACTATGTACTGAAAGAAGATAACACAAATTTGATTAGTTAACATTTGCTAATAAGGGATAGTGATCTAGAAGTCCAATTGTTAATCATGTTACTAATCTTGTTAAGAAGAGGCTTGAAGTCTAAAAAAATAGGTTTAATGAAGGAGATAGGAATCACAAAATACTTGTCAGGTTGATAATCTAGCTTGAATCTAGTGCTTAGTGTCAATCTAGTAGCTAATTGTGTCGTACTTACTGAGATAAATAAGTTGGACTTGTCCTTATTAATTGTAAGGCTTGACATTTAGTTAAAAACTTTGAAAGCTTTTATAATGGAGGCGACTGAGAGAATGTCAGCTTAGAGAAGGAAAAAATGTCTTTAATAAACCTCAAAATAAAAATACCAAGCTTTTTACATTTAGTGTGGAATTTGGATACTCCTTCCTGATAGCATTTCTTTTAAGTGCATAAAACTTAAGGGACTAGAGAGAATAATTATGGAGAGATGAGGTTCCCTTTTCTAATGCCTCTAGCAGCTTTGATGTGCTTGGTGGGCTCTCCATTCAATAGGATTCTGTAGGTTAAAATATGGATGCGTTGATGGATCCATTGTGTGAAATTGTCAAGGAAACCAAAAACTTTCAGGACATTGAGAATGAAGTTCTAGTCAACCCTGTCATAAGCTTTCTCAAAATCTATTTTGAGTGCACAATTTTTGCAACTACTCTTCCTAGTGTAGTGCTTGAAGAACACCTGAGTTAGTTCAATATTATCACCTCTCTGTCTCTTTGGAGTGTAAGCTAATTGAGATGGATCAATAAGTCTAGGAAGAATAGGCTTCAACTTTAGAGCAATCACTTTAGAAATGATTTTGTAGATAGAGTCACAATAAGAGATAGGATTATAGTCTTTTAAAGCTTGCTCTCTTTCTCTTTAGGGACTAATATAATGAAGGTGCTATTCATAGCCTTGAGAAGTTTGTCGTTGTTAAAGAATTCAATAATTGCTTCAAAGACTGTATTACCTAAGATAGACCAATTTTTTGTGAAGAAATATATGATAAAACCATTTGGTCGTGGAGCTTTGCAATGTGTTAGAAACTTTAAAGCATTTTTAATCTTATATCTAGTAACAATAGAGGCTAGAGCTTCTGCTTCATGAGCAAACGACTTTTTTTGAACTATTTCCTCAATAAATTCTACAAAGGAGCAAGTAGGTGAAGGAGAGCGTAATAAGGATTGGAAGTAATAGGTAGCTTCAGAGATGAATCGACTTTGAGCTTAAATCAAGGAACTATTTTAAGGGTAACAATTCCTTTTGAGGTTTTCTTCGCTAGGAAAAATCTATGAAAGAAAGTTGTATTTTTATCACTATGTTGCAACCACTTAACTAGATCTTTGTTTCAATAGAGAGTAGTCAAACTTAACTACTTATGAGTAGTTGCTCAATGCAAGTTTTTCTACTACTTGAAGCATCAAACATGTAGGATTGAGGTACAAGTCATTATGAGCTTTACAAAGAGTATATTTAGTAGTGTTTAGTAAATGATGAACATTTCCCACATTTGCCTTATGAAAGGCTTTAACCTTAGCTCGTATGCTATTGATTTATAGAGTATTAAAATTGCTTGGATCCATAAAAGTGATGACCAATACCTCTTTTGACAACATCCTGAAATCCAGATAAGGAAGTTAGGAAGTTATTGAATAGAAAAGGATACTTGGTAGGTGCTCTATCTAGTTTAAACTTAACGAAAATTGGAGAGTGATTAGAGACACTTTGGTTAGGAAAAATAACAATAGTGTTAGGAAAATATTACAAACAAAGCTAATTATATGACTCTATCAAGCTTCTTTCTCAAGAAAGTTTCATTACTTTGCTTGTTACTCTAAGTAAAGAAGTTGCCCTCCAAGGTAGATCAAAAACTTATATGTCAGCTAAGTAGTTTTTGAGATCATCACAAATAGGTTTGGTAGAAAAATGACCTTCAACTTCATCTTAATATATGATCGAGTTGAAGTCACCAATTAAAAGCCAAGAGAGAATGGATATACCAAGAGCTAGATCTTTAACCTTACTCCATAAGGAAAGTCTTTAAAAGCCATAATTGAGTGAATATATGACTGAATTGTCTAATATTTTATTGAGGTGTTTGGAGAAGACCTATAGGTGAATCAATTGGATAGTGATGGTGGAGCCAATTATGTCTATCTTGTCACTGTTATAGATTACTAGAATCCTTCCATTAGGGTTAAAATCTTGGTTATAAATAGATCTATAATTATTAGGTGAAAAAGACAAGAGGTTATTGAAATTTGTCTTCATTCTAGTTTCTAAAATACCTATCAAGCATGGCTTATTTTCAATAGCAAAATCTCTAATTACTTATTTATTTGTGGGGAATTCATTCCCATTATGTTCCAGAAGCAGATAAACATTTAAGCAGTAGAAGAAGAAACATTCCCTTTCTACCTAATAATTTTGAAATCAATTTCAATGATAGTATTCAACGCAAGTGCTTGTGTTGTGACTGCCAATTTGGTTCATAAGTTATGATTAAGATTTCCTTTATAATAGGAGTATTAATAGTTATACTAATTCCAACAATATGCATTATTATAGATTGATCAACAAAGTAAGTTTTGGGCTTATCAATGACTATCAAAGTATCAAAAGGGGTTTTTGAAGTGAATTCCTCAATGGTGTCTCCAACAGGTTCTTGAACTTTTTCTTTACCCATCAATTCCTTAATATTGCTTGCCAGTTGGTTGCCATGTTTTTATTGGTTTAGCTGAGGAGGGCTTCCATACATCTTGACTGTGCCCTTAATGAGCTCAATATTGTCATCAAACTCCATAAATGATAACTTTTCAGGTAGCTCTGTAAATACATTAACATCCACACACTTTCTAGAAAAATTGACTTATCTAATTTCTGCAATAGCTTGGTCAAAACAAAGAGGTCACTTAAGTAACTTAATCCTTTAGTTGTCCAATATTCAAAAGGTATATCATGAACATAAATCCACATAGGGATGTTTGTTCACCTTATCTCTTAAAATTTTATACTAGGTCTCCAATATTGGATGAAGAAAGGTTTATTATGAACATATTAAGGACCTGACTTAATAACTTCATCCAAAACTTCTGGGGAGTTGAATTTGAAGAAAAATCTATCTTGATTATTCACTGTGATGTCAAGAAGGCCAAACTGCTTTAAGTTGTTAGCTGCCCAAGTTTTTATGAAAAAGAAAGGAACTCTCTTGTCTAAAAAGAATCTAGTAAGAGTGGACTTCCATTTTTGAATACCAGAATGGAGAATGGAGATGGGAGGTGACAATTTGTTTTTCAGAGGTGATGATAGGTAGATAATAGAAGAGTTTGGCTTTAAGGTTTAGATTACTAGCAATTTAAATCTAAGAACGTTTAGTAAGTAAAGAAGCATTAGGAATAGTAGATAGAGCAGTTGTGATGGCTTAGGATGGTGATTATAAGGAGGAAGAGGGGTAGGGTTAGGCAATGAGGGAGAGTTTAGTGCAATAAGTGATAGAGGGCTTAGAGGAGATTTAATTTTTTTAGAGGTAGTAAATGTTTAGAAGATGACATATTGGTCTAACTACAAGATCAAGAAAAGACATGCTAGATAAAATGACTCCTTGAGTAGAACGTAGATGAAAGTCAACTGACGCAGAAGATGTGAAGGAGGCAACAAGAATGGGAAAGGAGAAGGGAGGGGGAAATTGAAGAAATATAGGAGGCAACCACAAGTGATTGTAATAAACTAGTATAATAGAAATTGGGGAAAGAGAATAAGAACTTCTGCTTTAACATTAGAAGTTGAACTGCACGACAATGACTAATTTATTATTAACATAAATTTTAATAGTCTCTTTTTATTCAAAATGAAGTTTTTTCAATAAGTTTTTTAGCCTTTCTTGAGTCACACAAGAACTAACAACTATATATTATGTTTTATAAATTGATAGAGTAATAATTGTTTGCCTTTTCAAAATCTAAGTAAAAGTTGCATTACCTAAATAAAACACTAGATTAGTAGCACTCTTATGGTCATCAATATCTCCAACCCATTACTATAACTGAAACCACTAATTATGACATTATTAGAAGTAAAATAATACAATCCAAAATTAAGAGTACCTTTGATGTATTATAAAATCCCTCTTCTAATTTTAAGATATTTTTGATATTAGAGCTTTCGTTATAGCAACTAATTAGTCTTACTCTAAATAATATATTAGGCTTTATATAAGTTAAATATCTTAAACTTTCAATTAAGCTTCGATATATTATTGGATCCATTATTTGATCTTTATCATATTTGTATAATTTTGTATCAAATTTCACTACAAATTTGAATGGGTCATAACCACTTATATGAAAACGTAATGTCATCCTCCATTTGCTTTATGTCTATCTTAAAATAATAAGAAATGAGCCTTAAATTTGTTATCTTAAACTCATGGGTCCTTGCTCCTTTAAATTCTTTAAACATTTTTAGATTATTTCTTTTGAAAATTAAGTCATCTATGTACAAGCTAACAATATAAATTCCGGTGTCCCTCATCTTTATGTAGAGAGCATATTTATAAGGGCACTAGATAAAACTATTTTCTTATAAATATTTGTCAATTATACAATTCTAAGCTCTTGGTACTTGCTTTAGCCCGTAAATAACTTTATGTTTTAATTGTAGAACTTTGTCTTCATATCCTTTCATCATGTAGCTAGGAGGTTGTTGCATATAGACCTCCTTTTCAAGATAACCATTGAGGAAGGATAATTTGATATTCATTTAGAAAATCTTCCACTTGTTTTGAGCTACTAAATAAATAATTAGTTGTATGGTCTTTATGCAAGTTATTAGAGCAAAAACTTCTTGATAACCAATCCCTTTGCTTTGCTTGCACCCCTTTGTAACAAACTTTGCTTTATATCTTTCTCTCTTTTTGAAATTTTTTACACCGAAAGTAGTATATCCATTAAAAATAGTTTTTATTGAAAATAACCATTAAAAATTGTTGTTATTTCTTAAGTGTTATTCTTTTTAATTACTTCTAATTCCTCATTCATAACTTCTCTCCATTTTTCATTGTTAACTACTTTATTAAATTCAATTAACTTATAATCTATAAAAAAATTTAAAAGAAAACATTATAAGATTAGTAGTTCTTTTAATATCCTTATGCAAATCATAAAGCCTCTTATAACGTTGAAGCCTTTTACTTAAGCTTCCTTTAAAATCTATAATTTCACCATGTGATGGTTCTGATGGGGAAGTGATGACTTCTCGTCTTATTTCACTATAATCTTCTTTTCCAAGAAAGGAAGAAAATAATAATTTTCTCTTTGAACTTGCTAACCCCATATGGCTTCCTCATCAAAGTCCACATCTCTTATATGAATAGAGTTTCATTACTTAGATTGTAAAGCTTGTACCCCTTAGTTCTAAAAATATAACTAATAAAAACATATCTATTACTCTTTTCATCAAGCTTGGACCGCTTCTTATTTAGAACTTAGGCTTAGGTAATGCCTTAGAATATGTTTAAGTAAGATGATACTGGATTTTTCCTACTCCATCTTTAAGGGTAATCTTATTATTTGCAACTTTTATCACACATAGATTCAACAAGTATACAAAACCAGTCCACAACTAAAGGAAAAAAATTCTTTTAGTTACCCTCTTATCATACTGAAAATTATTTGTTTCTTTCTCTAGGATACATACTTAAGCTGTGGTGATCGTAAAGTAGTTAGAATTAAAGAATCCATAATAAAACTCTTGAAAATCCTTGGAAGTGAATTCGTCTCCCTTATCTAATCTTAGGGCTCGACTTTAAAATCCAATTTCTTTTTCTATAAGAGCTTTAAAATTATGAAAAAATTTAAAAGCCTTTGATTTTTCTTTAAAAATGTACACCCTCATCTTTCTACTCAAATCATTAAAATAGAATAAATAGTTATTCTTATTGAAAAACATGGAGTGATAGGCCAACAAAAGTCATTGTAAATTAAATTTTGTAGCCTTGAAACTTTTGTTTGAGATCCCTTTGGAAAGATATTTCAAGTTAGCTTCCCAAAAAATACATCATTTTGCAAAAATGATTGGGTTGATTAATTGGATGCAAACCATTCACCACCATATTGCTTGCCATCAATTTGAGTCCACTAAAACCAAGTTAACGTACCCCAATGCACAAGGCTCCCCACTTTGTGAGAATTGGGGGAGGGTCATTACTATACGCAGCCTTCAATTTGTAATTTTTACAAAGTGGTTGCTTCTGTGATTCAAACATGTGACCTTATGGTCACAAAGGAGCAACTTTTACCAGTAAAATCTATATTGCTAAATCTCAAATGTGATAGCCATATCTTTACATCATGATGTTAAGCTTTTGGCAATGTTTATTTATATGAGCAATAAAAATAGGCATTTCTTTGCCATAAGTACTCTAATGATCAAATTTTTTTTACCAGTTTTCAAGAACAAGATGTAACCTTCTTTATTTTTCTTTATTGCCATATAAGAACTTGCCATAAGTACTCTAGTAAGCTTCTCTTCTTACTACAAGTTCTTGAAACCTATCAAAAGATTGGACTCTATCTCATCATTATCTTTTATTTTTCTTTATGAGATTGAAAAAAAGATTAACCTTTACACTATCATTAGTAGACATTTTTCATTCTCAAGAATAATGTCTAAATTCATTATAAGGATAGTATTCAACTTAATACTTGTCATACCTTTTTTGATATGACCCTACTCCTCCTTTAGCATTTCCTCTAGTTAAGGTAGATTTATAATATATATCTCTACTTTAAGATAAAAATTAAGCGCTCTTCCTCCTCTTCCATGACCTTGCCCACATTTATAACCTTGACCTTTGTAGTTTGTATTTTCTTTTTCCTCCTTGCCATTCAAAGTGAGGTTTAACTGTAAAATATACTTCATATATAAGTTTGTATAGTTGGTCGTGTCTTTTATAAATTTCTCAGAAATTAGCAACGCCAGTAAAGGTATATACATAAGACTGTGTATACAATGTTCTTTATCCAAAGGGGTTACAGGAGCCATGTAGGGTGCACCGTAGAAACAGAAGTAACTACATTTCTAAACGACCCTCAAAATGGGATGTGTATACCTTTTTCTTGTATGTTAGAAATATGATCTGAAATAACAAAAGTTCTCACTGTAAGTATCAGATCCTTTTAAATCATTCAAATCACAAGTGATATATAATGAAAATAGTGTTAAAAGTAATATATATCTAGCATACATCACTGTGTAATCACTTATTGCACTTGATCCTTCAAAGGTACGGGCTAGTACATAGGTTTGGGTAAACTGGTCCTCTAGGAATTATGAATTCCCTTTTATTTTTCCTTAAAATTGTATTCAATTCTTGAATAATATCATCCCAAGGGCAAATTTGCATAATTATTTGAAAAAGATATCAAAAACTAAATAAAATAAAAATAATTTAGCATTAAAATCAAATAAATTACTTAAAAACATATATGAATATTTCATACACATCAATTTAGATATTTATATATAATTTATTATTTATTATTATTATTATTATTTCATTATTAGTATTTTGTTTTTGTATCTTTATTATTTGTATTAAGTATTATTTTTTGTATTATTATTATTATTATTTGTGATTTATTTTTCTTACTTTCTTTTACTTATTTATTTTGTCAACCTGCATCACTTTTTTTTTATCTGCATCTGAGTCTACCGGAAATAGCCTCTCTACTATGTAGAAGTAAGGCTGCATATTATTAGACCTCCTCAGACCCCGTCTCAATGCGGAATTTCAGACTGAGTGTGATGATGATGATGATATATAATTACTAGTATTTTATTGTTCCAATTTCTTTATTCTTTAATTAAAAATCTTAGTACGGTTTGTATTCACTGTCCCATAAATATGTAGCATTTAAATTTTTAGAAGACAACCATAATATTATTACAAATTTGCTCTTAATTTATATTGAAGTTTCAACACTCAAATATTTGTTTATCGAATTCTAAAAGCATAATTGAGTATTAATCTTATTCATGCTTATTCATTACATTACATCAGGTGATGGTATTATTTTTTTTTTGTCTTAAATCAGGGTATCCACCAGTAGATTCAGTGACTAATCCTCTCGCTAATTTGTAGGCACCTCATAAGATGAGACAGGTGGTAATATTATTACAACAACGCTTACTTAATCTAATGGTGGGGCATTTAGATGTAACAGACGATGGTTCTTATTACGAGTGGAGCAGACATATAATTCAAACGGGTCATAAAATCTTTTTATTTATATTTTATTTATCTAATTAATTAGAGAATAAGGATTGTATTCTCATTCATATCTTTTGAATAGAGGTGATCAAACAAGACGTAAGTAATTGCATATAGTAAGGATATGCAAATATAGTACACAAAGCCATAGAACTAAGTAATTACATAGAACAAGGGCATGCCTATAAACCTTAGAGAAGCCAAAACCGAAAAACTACTAACAAGTATATCCACACACACACACGAGTTATGGGAAAAGTTGCACATAACCAGTTATGATGGCAATTCCTAAAATTATAATAGGTGGTAGAATTACAAAAGCTCCAATAGTGGCAAAGAAAACAGAATCATTCCTCTGGGACACATCATCCAAGTAAGCTTGCCTTTTAATGTTCCTCTTCTGCGAAACAGTTAAGAACTTGGGACTAACCTTCTTCAAATTTTTGCCCAATGGGATGCTAAAATCATCATCTCTACCAATACCCAACTGGACGAGTTGATCTCTTATTGTGAGGATGGAGGAAGTTCCTGAGCTCTCATAAACTGGCATCGAGTCACTGGAAGTATCAGTTAAGTGGGTGTGTGTTGAAAAAGAAGACAAAGCATTCATCATCATATACATACCATCACTCGTGGACGTCAATTGTTCCAAGAGATCCAGCTGTGTACGCGTTGAAGACAATGACCCTTCAAAAGGAACACCGATCAATAGCAAGAAGGAAAATGAAAAAACCAATTTCTTATGTGGGAAACATTAATCATTCATAGACCACAACTACAAAACCTAACATTTCCTGGAATTATACAAAATTTTGAAAAAGCTCCAAACTTTTAAACAGGGAAATCTAATTGGATTACCAAAATAACAGAAATGAGAAGTTGATATTCATACCAGAAGGGGGAGGAGGAGGGCCTTGCTCCGTAACTCCACCCTCGCGACTTTCTGGTTGGGCAAATAATTTACAAGAAGAAGAAGAAGGGTAAATCTTATTCTTCAGGATGAGAAATTGTGGGGTGGCAGAAGACGCGATATGGCACAAAGAAGCAGAGCTTAAATTTAGAGCCATTAAAAGCACCCAAGTGTTTCTGTTTCTGCAAATTCTCTAGACTTCGTAAGAAGTTCTCTTCCATTAGTTTTCAGCTCTTTTTTTATTTGTCAACCGATAAAACCGGTCCACAATAAACAAATTTATAACAATTCAATTTTTTCAACCAATAAAAAAAGACTTTCTTAATCTAAATCTTTATAAATTTCACTTAATTCCCTAAATGAAAATTTTTGTTTAAATAATCATATTCAAATGTTTCAGAAGAGAACTATAGAAAATAAGAATATACTGTAGCCATAACTAAAATTTTGTTAATACATCAATGTATAAAATTAAATACTTAAAAATGATTTGGTTTAGATTATAAAATGTGAAAAGTGAAATGTAACTACTAACCTTTCACAACTAATGTTACGAGTATCATATCGGTATTAGTATCAAATTTAATTTTAATACAGTACTGCATCGGTACCGGTCAATACTAAGTACTATTTCAAATAATTCTTTAAATTTATAAAATAGTCCTTGATTTTTTTTAAATTGCAAAAAATCTTTTAATATATTGTAGTGTATAATTTATAAATTTACATCAACCCCGTATTCAAAAATCATAATAATAGAAATTTAAAATATAACAATTTATTTATTTTTATTAATATTATTTTTCACATATAAATAATAACTATAATTAATATACCAACGATCATTCTATCATTATAAAAATATAAAATTAAGAACAATGTAAAATATTTAAAATATTACAATTTGATGATATAAGAAATAATAATTACATCAAAGACATAAATAAAAAGAATAATAAATATTCATGACTCCCTAACAATTACAATTTACAACAAAAATTCGTGCCAAAGAACCAACTAGAAGTAAAACCTTAAACAAAAATATTTATAATTATATTCCATCTATAAAATTTAACATATACATCAAATATAAGTAAAATTAAAAGAAGAGAGACAAATATATGAAACTTCATTCAATCGAATACCCGCTAAAATTACATTGATCTCAATTCTCATTTAATACAATGTCCTTATCATTAAGAAGAGCCTTATCATCATCATTATTCAAATTCATTACACCAAATGACAATACTTTCTTATCCAAGATTATCTTCCAAATGACTCCTTTCTATAAAACTTAATTCCTCATAAACCCAATATGTTAAAAGATCGATATGTTTAAGGCAAATTGGATCTATAGAACTACCTGTTCTATTAAGACTCCTAGTAAATAATAAAATTAAATTATTAAAAAATTACAAGAAAGAATATTTAACTTAATAACGATAATAACCTATCTTTACTGAAGCTTTAAATTATATTAAACAAAGACCAAGTTATTCAATTTTTCATGTTCTAATATAATCCTTTTCTTAGAAAGAATAAGTTCAAATATACTCCAATTCTTTTCACACTTTATTGCACTTGCATTGATTTAGAATTCGAATTGCAAACCTTTGCAATTTTAAAACACCACTTTGGAATTAGTCCTGATAAGTGTGAATTGTATAATATTTTAGGACTTAGTTTCATATGTATTTGAGTGTTAACTTAATTGTTCAGTATGTGTTTAGGTTATAACTATGTTAGTTTGTTAATTAATTGTGTTTAAGTGTTTTTATGGGTTAGTCAAGTCTTTAAGCTTAATTACTATGTCTTTAAGGAACCTTGATGTGTTTTAGGGTCAACATCAAAGAATGGAGAAGTTTCATATAAACTCAGGTCGAAACAACGACCCATGATTGTGGCCTTTGTCCGAAACAATGAATCACGATCGTGGCACAACAGGCCAGCATTGTGACAGAAGCACTGGAACCAGTCCATATGCCACAATCGTGATAGAAGCCTAGGACACAACCCACAATCATGGCTTGATTGCCACGATCGTGACAAAAGGCTCATATGTGGCCCACGATCGTGGCCTACATTGGGCAATCGTGCAGACACTAAAAAACGTCAAGTTTCAAATGAGTTTTTGGACCTTTTGGACCTCGAAAAAACCCTAGAGTTTCCCAAAACACAAAAGTTACATAAAGAATAAGTGAAAGAAGATGAAGAAGCTTTTGCATCAGCCACTTTGAAGAGAAATCCTAGAGAGAATTGTTAAGAGATTGAGAAAGAGAAGAAAGAAGAGAGAAGTGGAGAAGAAGCCGACATTGAAGTACTTCCCAGATTTGGAGTTTCCGACATTGCTGCCTCCCATCTCCGTTTAAAATCGTATTTCCTGTTATTTCCATTTTTATTATTGTATAGAATTGGGAATAGTAGTTTGATGATAGGATTGTGAATGTTAAGATATTCTAAACTCACCTTCAGGTTTTTTAATCTTTGATTTAATGAAATCTGATTGTTTATGTTTATTGGATTTATT
Organism: Erythroxylum citrifolium; assembly: GCA_026284465.1. NCBI lineage: Eukaryota > Viridiplantae > Streptophyta > Magnoliopsida > Malpighiales > Erythroxylaceae > Erythroxylum > Erythroxylum citrifolium. The sequence goes on along the minus strand of JANKOE010000009.1, from coordinate 733,298 downwards.
GTGATTGATTTATGTGATTGCATAATTTGGTATAAACTAAGAGGGTGAATCAAATGAAAAATAATTAAATTAGGCTAACAAGAGTTAGCTGATTTAATTAGAACGAGAAATTAATCAAATCGGTAATTGTGTGAGGAGAGATATCACATAAGTTCCCAATAGTTTATTGGACAACTTTAGATCTAATTAGGGTTTGGATAGATTGTTAATTGAGATATTGTAATTTTACATAATGTGATTAGGGTTTATAATTTAGGGTTAATGTTTATAACTCGAGAGAGAATAATCAACCCTATAATTATCTAGGACTAATAATTCGATAATTCATAATCAATTAGGTTAGCGTTAAAGATAGATAAAATTTTTCCTTTCTCTCAATTGATAGTTCCTTCAAGTTGATTCTTGAGTATGTGTTGCAATTGCTACTTTGTTAATATTTTCGTAATTAATTCTTGGAATTGAGTTGCATGATTACATTAAATTATTGCCTTAGTTTTGTTGTACTTTGATATACTGTGAATTATTTTGGCCTTAGATTTTAGGATTAGATTATCCCTCCTTGTGGGATCGACACCTTAGGTACTACGCGAATGAATCGTACGCTTGCAGATCATCAAAGTTATTAATTAGAGCCTACACACATCGGAAAACCAAGATCAAGTTTTTGGTGCTATTGCTGGGGAGGTGATTAGTTTAGTTCTTTAGTCTAAGGCTTTTCACTATTTTTTTTAATAATAATTTTTTTAAAAAAAGAAGAAGAAGTTTGGGGCGTAAAGTAGAGACATAGCAATACATCTTAGAGTGAGAATGAGACATCTGAAGAGCTAGATGCAAAGAAGAAATGGAAAGAACAATGATGGACGATAAATATTATAGGGAGAAAGGAACTTTTGTGAACTACAATGAGGCACAATATGATTGGGGTGTAGGGATAAGTCGACTTGTATAGAGATGTAAGTCGCCTTATTCCAGATCGGTACTAACAAGTCGACTTGTATACCCATGTAAGTCG
>JANKOE010000009.1:702347-717703 GCA_026284465.1 Erythroxylum citrifolium | reverse complement strand
ATGAAAAGCTTGGATAAGTCTCTCCCACGTGGGAGAGCACCAAACCATTGAAAAAGTCAAGTTAATCATTAACTTTGTTGACTAACCCTGCAATTCGTGATTGGTGTTAGCTTTTGTCCAGTAAAGCATTGCTTCCATCTTGCTGAAATTTGTTAGAAGTCAAACCCTTGTTTAACTCTTCTGGGTTCTTCTAGTCAAAAACAAGTGAATTGTATTTACTTAGGCATGTCACTTTCTTAACTGTGTGTGCTAGATGTCAAAGTATCTTAATAGAGTTATATATTTTGTTAGTGGAATTATAGTTGTCAAAGTCGGTAAACAAGCCGACTCCCAAAACCTATAAAAGGACCTGTGTTTGTAATGTATGTATGAGAAAACATAGAGATTGAGCAAAAGCTCATATAGCAATTGCTAAGAGTGTAACATTAATTTGTTATCAATTTTTTTTGATAAATTATTATCAATATATTATTGTTTGAGCTATAATTATGAATCTATTACATTTCTAACAAGTGGTATGTTGATGACTACGTTTCAAGAACATAAAACATGGCCAATATGATTTAGCCTCAAATTTCAAAATTAATAGAAACAAATTATGACAACTAGAGCATCCAAATAATAGTACTGCTTGGATCACAAGATTGTGAGAGATTGTTGAAGAGGGATACACTAAGCCTGTAGATGCGACCGTCGAAACGTTTTTATTAAACGCGCATAAGAGGTCACTTAAGGAATCATGCAAGAAGGACAAGAAGGCGTTGTTTTCCATCTTTCAAGGAGTTGATGAATCAACATTCGAAAAAATATCAGAGGCAAAAACATCAAAGGACATATGGGAAACTCTACAGAAATCTCTTCCAGGAGTCGAAAAAGCAAAAAAAAAGGTACGCTCCAATCTCTTAGAGTTGAATTTAAGACATCAAAAATACAAAGTTCCAAAAAGATTAGTGATTATATTACTTGTCTAATAATGGTGGCGAATGAGATGAAAAGAAATGGAGAAGCTCTTGATGATGTCAGGGTGATGGAAAAACTCTTACGTTCACTGACAAGGAAATTTGATTATGTCGTCCTTGCCATTGAAGAATCAAAGAATTTGTTACCAATCTCTATTGATGAGCTTATAGGCTCTCTTCAAGCTCATGAGCAAAGAATGATCGAAAATGAAAATACTGGTAATTTGGAATAAACTTTGCAAAGCAAGTTATCTATTGGTGGCAATCAAACTAGCGGCAATTATGAATAAGGCAGAGGAAATTGAGGTAGCTACAGAGGTGCCTACAGAAGTGAACGTGGTAGGAAATCTTTTGAAAAATGCCAAAACAAATGAAGGCTATCAAATATAAGGTCATGGTCGAGGATTCCAAAACTGAGGAAGAGACGATTTTCAATAGCAAGGTGATAAATCAAAAGTGTAATGTTATAACCGTAACAAGTATGGCCATTTTATGAGTGCAAACCAACCCCTAAGAGGGAGGAAACAAATCATTTTGTAGCAACACAAGATGAAGAAGCTGAATCGCCTATTTTCTTAACATTAAAAGGAAATGAAAAGTGCAAGAAAAATGTTTAGTATCTTGACACCAGTGCTAGCAACTATATGTGTGGGTGAAAAGAGTTGTTTACAAATTTGGATGGGACTATCCAAGGAGAAGTTACTTTGGTGGCTCATCAAAAATTCTAGTTAAAGGTAAACTTATGATTACCTTAAAAAAATGGAGAGAAGAGGTATATATATGATGTTTATTATATGCATGCGTTAAGAAGTAATATTATCAGCCTTAGTCAACTCCTAAAAAAGGGTACGACATACACTAAAAGGATTGCTCTCTCATCATCAACAAAGGTGGAGAATTAATTACTAAATTTGATATGACAAAGAATCATCTTTTCACACTAAATATTCAGTCAGAAGTACTAAAGTGCATGAAGTCTGTCATTAAAGATGAATCATGGCAATGGCATTTAAGGTTTGGTCATCTTGGATTTATTGACCTAAAATTATTATCAAAAGCAAAGATGGTAAATGAATTTCCATAAATTAACCAACAGGATGAATTATGTGTAGCATGCACTAAAGGGAAACAACATAGACAAAGTTTTGAAGATGGATAATCATGGAGAGCCAGAAGACCATTGGAGATTGTTTACTTAGATATAGCTAGACCATTTGATATACCATCACTTGGTAGAAATAGGCATTACATTATCTTTATTGATGATTTCAGCATAAAAAGGTAGGTGTATATTCTTAAAGAAAAATTAAAAGCCCTTTTATTAATTTAAGGAGTTCAAAGCAATGGCAGAAAAATAAGTGGGCAATATTTAAAGATACTTAGATATGATAGAGGAGGTGAGTATATGTCAAAGTTGTTTGAAACGTGTTGTAAAGAGTATGGAATCGTTCACCAGTTGACAACTTCATATACGCTACAAAAAAATGGTATCGTAGAAAGAAAGAATCACACGATTCTTGATATGATGAGAAGCATGGTGAAAGGAAAGCACTTACCAAGAACTTTCTAGGCTAAAATAATTCTAGGTGTTGTTTATTCAGTAAATTAGTGTCCAAGAAAAAGTGTAAAATTTAAAACACTAAATGAAACATGGAGTGGTAGTGACCTAGCAGTTGGACATCTCAAGATTTTTTAGTGCATTGCATATACACATATTCCTAATAAAAAAATAAACAACTTAGATGACAAAGGTGAAAAGTGCATATTTATTGGCTATGAATAGAGGAGTAAGCATATATATTATATAACCCTTTGACCAAGAAGGTGATCATCTAATGAGTTGAATTCAATGAAGTCGATTTTTGAAAATGGAACAAAGAAGATAAGAAAGTTCAAGGACCATTTTTCGACGATGATAATGATGATGAATTTAACACACAAGATGAACATACTCCTCTACAGAGCCTTACTTTAACAACTTCTGAATTAACACCATCAACTTCATCATATAGCAATAGTTGCAGTAGTGATTCAAGGGGAGTACCTATAAAAATGTGGAGTCTAAATGATATCTATGATGCCACAAAATAGGTGTAGACAATATTTGATTACTCATTATTTTGTTTAATGAAGAAGTATGATCCATTAAAATATAAAGAGGCTATTAAAGATGAGAAGAGGAAAAAGGCCATGAATGAAGAAATTGTTACGATCAAAAGGAACGACACATGAAAACTAACTAATCTTCTAAAAGTACATAAGACAATAGGAGTTAAGTGGGTGTACAAGACAAAAACTAATCAAGAAGGAAAGGTTGAAAAATACAAGGTAAGATTAATCACTAAGGGCTATAAGCAGAGAAAAGGAATTGACTATGAAGAAGTGTTTGCTCCAATTGTAAGAATTGATAATATTAGACTTCTTACAAAACAGATAGTGCAAAATAAATGGAAGATTTATCATATAGACATGAAATCAGTTTTTTTAAATGGATACCTAGAAGAAGAAGTCTATATTAAGCGACAACCAAGATATATTAAAAAAGGATAGGAAGACAAAGTCTATCGTTTGAAGAAAGTATTGTATGGATTAAAGCAAGCTCCATAGGCTTGGAACATGAGAATAGGTGAGTATTTCCTAAAGAATAGTTTTGCAAAAAGCCCACATGGGTATATCTTATACACAAAGAAAAATCAAGATGATGATATCATGATTGTGTGTTTATATGTGGACGATATAATCTTCACGGGAAATGATCTGAGTATGTTCAATGATTTTAAGAAAGCTATGACTAAATAATTCAAAATGACAAATATTAGTGATATGTCATACTTTCTTGGAATCAAGATAAAATAAATGGGAGACAAATATTTATGTCGCAGAAGAAGTATGCAAAACAAATCTTGAACAAGTTTAGAATGAAGGATTGCAAGCCAATGGCTACACCAGCAGAAACAAGTGTAAAATTGAGAATAGATTCAAATAGAGAGCCAATAAACCGTCTAAATTTTGAGATACTTGACTTACGCCCAGATATTATATACACAGTTGGATTGGTCACTAGTATATGGAGAAGCCAAAGCAAGCTCAATTCATTGTAGTAAAAAGAATTTTAAGATATGTTAAAGATGGTGATTATGGTGGAGACTTAGATGATCAGAAGAGCACCTCTAGATATACATTTCATATTGGATCAATAATATTTTCGTGGTCATAAAAAAAGTAACAAATAGTTGCTCTCTCAACGTATGAAGCCGAGTATATCGCTGTAGCAACATGTACATGTCAAGCAATATGGTTGAAGAATATTTTGAGTGAGTTATATCACACACAAGAAGGTTCGATATAATATACATTGATAATAAATCTATAATATCACTTGTGAAAAATCCAGTGTCACATAGCCAAAGGAAACATATAGACACGAAATATCATTTTATTCGAGAGCAAGTGAAAGACAAAATTGTAGAGCTTGTTCATTGCAGATTTGAAGATCAAATTGCAAATATTTTTACAAAGCCTTTGAAGATTGATGTATTTTACAAACTCAAAGAAAAACTTTGATGCAAAGTTGGCTTTAAGGGGGAGTGTTAAAAGTCAAACCTGTGTGGAACTCTTTTAGGTTCTTCTAGTCGAAAACAAATAAATTGTAGTTATTTAGGCATATCACCTTTTTAGCTATGTGCTAGCTATCAAAGTTTCTTAATAGAGTTATCTTGTTAGTGGGATTATAGCTGTCAAAGTCGGCAAACAAATTGAATCCAAAAGCTTATAAAAGGACCCTTGTGTTTGTAATGTATGTTTGAGAAAAAAGGCAAAATGGTCACTTATGACCTATTTTCACATCAACAAGTTTAACCCTAACATTCCAGAGTGAACAATTATAACCATAACATTTAGAGAACGTTAGAATTGGATCTTATCATAATGAAAATTTTAACCCCGTCTATTAAGTGCTAGGTCAGTGCTGACCTAACATTTTTTATTATTTTTTATGGGCCCTTATGTGCCATGTCATTTAGAACATGAATTTTTAAAATTCTTCCTAAGTGTAAGGGGGCATCAAATTTTCATTATCCTTAATTATAACTTTAAGAACAATATCTTCCAAAGCGTAGTTTATACAAGAGGTGCCTATAATAAATAGAAATTGAAGTAATTCAAGGCTATGGCCTTCATATCCTCATAATTTTCATGCCAATCACCCCTTTCATCTTGGAGCTTAGAAATTAAATTTACCCTTTGCCTAAAAAAGGCTAAAGAATGAAATAACTTCGTGTTGACATCCCCTTCTTTAATCTAAAAAAACTTTTGAATGATGCTTCCGTTAAATTTCTTATTGAATCAAAATTTCCTCAAGATCCTTTAAAATACTATAAACCATGCTATATGAACTAAACTAACTATATAGTCAAAAAGCTAACAATTTCTTTTGACATGGAGATATTTTGCTACAAAACCCATTAGTGATGGCACCAATTGGCAATGACGACAACAACAAGAAGTTGGGAGAGGAATTTTGATTTTGATAATTTTTAACCCTTTTTATTCTCAAAATTCAAATTGTTGCACCTGATATTCAATAACTAGTCGGTATCGTTCAACATCTAAATTTGAAACAAAACAATAAGCTTTTATATAGACCATTTTTTGATCCAAGACATTACTGAGGTGCACTTGAGATAGAAATAAGAAGATCAATATGGTTATTTGAGAAATCGCTCATAGATAAAAACAAATCTGCATTATTCTATAAAACTGCAAAACCACTACTTCAACCAAGTCTATCAACAACAAGTAATTTGATTTAAAGAATCTTATTCTCTACAGACAAAGTTTTAATAAGAAAATATCATCTGGATTTTCTTGTTAACAAGCTCAGAGAACAAGAACCATTTGAGGATTTCCAAGATAAGATCTCAGCAGTTCCAACTTAAGCAATTCACAGTTTTAATATCCGTAACATTTAAGCAACAATTTTAACACTAGCATATGAGCTTACTCAACTTGCATGTTTTCAGGGTGTTGGCAGAGCTAGAAGAAGAGAGCAGAGAATGTATATTTAACAAAGAACAATGTTTTCTGTTCTTCTGAAAAACTTCATTTATGTAAACTACTAACATATTTATACATCATTTTAGTCAAAAAGTCTGTCAACCAAACTTCCATGATTTAAGGAAGTTTGTTCACCAAACTTTCATATTTTAAGCTCCTCCACGAATTTACAACAACTTCTAACTAATGGAGGATTGCAAAATATCAAAATAAAAATGACAACACATGCATCAAAGATACATCATTACAGCAGATTTCTCAACACAGGGACCCAAAACATCTTCTTTTCCTATCATCTATGTGCTCAAGTCCTATATCCAAAGTTGTGGTCATCGTTGATATGAGTAGTTAAATTCTTTGCAACTTTAGATAAATCACGTAATCAACTGACCATATATGCAATCCAAAAACAAAACAAAACAAAAGGTTGGGAACTTCTCATACTTGGACGACATTTATAATACACCATTCTATTTTCTCTTGATTTTAGTTCTGTTGAATGGTCTCCATTTTTTCGGTGACTAAACTTCTAATCTTATCAGTAACTCCTTTAATTTCATTAATATATGCAATTAGCCCAAATAAAACGAAGGAAAGGCGTGGCTGGCAGCATAACAATGTACATTATGTTGAATATATGTACAAGCTCTGTACAGGCAGGTGGATTTCTGTATGTCCATTTTTATATACAGATGACAGGACAAGAAGTATGTATATATTGCAAAAGCCAAGAGATGCTTTTGCCTGTAATTGTTCTTGCGGCGGGATACTTCATAATATCCCAGATAGCTCATAATCATCTATGCTGATGTCCTCCTGATAAAACTGAGAATAACTGATGTTAAAAGGAGAGAGTTCAAAATCTAACACCAAGGACTCTAAATCTTGAAACGCTAACATATCTGCCTCTTGGCTAATAGAAAAGTCATCTGATATTGTGTCGTCGAGAAGAATATGATCGTCTGATATTGTGTGATTGAGATAAGTATGACTGGATAATTGACTTGGCTCATTAGAGGAGAGGGCTTGGCTGCAGGAGCAGGATTTGAATGGATCGACTGATGTATGAAACAAGGTATCGATGGTGCTGACGGAGTCTCCGTGGTCTTGAACGTCTAAGACAGTGACCTTCTGAAATGCTTCTGGTTTAGAAGGAGGTGAGCATGAGATTGTTTCTGCGTTGCCAGTTAGTTCCTGAACAAGCTTCTTGAAGCGTGAGCTGCCGGTGATATAAACCTTGGGACGCAAAACCTTTCTCAAACTGCTGAGTTGTTTGTTTGCATTCTTTGATATTTTCAATGATGTTTGACATAGTTTCCTCCCCATTGTATCAGTTTTCTTCGGTTGGAAATTGGAATGGTCGACTAAACAAAGACCATTACGAGCTATAAATAAGATGCCGATGTGCTTGAGGTGGTAGAAACATAAGCCACAATTGGTTAATTCAAGATGCTGAAAATGACGGGTTGGTCCTTAAATAAACAATTTGTGAGTAGGAGTAGATGACCCTTCACCAAACCAAGATCTTATAATACCCTCCCTTTCTCTCATTTTCAAAGTTTGACACATCAGTGTAGATGCTTAAGTTTGTGTTTATGTGGAAGACATGTTGGTCAATTCAAGAGCTTCTTTTCTTTAAGATGACAATCTGCCGTATACGAGCAAGTTAGACTGACATTCAGGGCACGCAGTTCGCCATGCATCAGGGAGTCTTCCAGCTTCCTGTGGCATCCATATTCTATAATGTGTGTGAGAAAGAACGTGTTAAAATAATTATGATCACAAAGGCTGTTTCAAATCAACATTTCTTGTTAAAGCTCCTTCGCAGTATGTATGTTTGATGTCAAATCGATGTGTTAAGAAATTTGGAGGTTCATTGCTTTAATGATACTGAAAGGAATCCGTAAGTTAAACCACAGTATGCTTAATTAGAGAAGCTTTTAGGCTTGTCAGCATTACCCTTGGTCAATTCTTCACTTATTAATTTATGCAGTTGCTTTCACACAAGTTTTCAGGGCATTGAACCTTAGGGACTCCTCAGATGCTCTTCGGATAATAAGACAATGTACGAGAATAAAACTTTTATAATTTGATGTTGATAACTTATTTTAATAAACTTTGCAGTATATGCTCAAGGATGAATAGCGTGAACTTAATAAAACAAGGCATTTAATATTATGATCAACATGAATATTAGATTTCATGTATGAACAGGTAAAACCAAAGTTATATCACTATATACATTGTTCAGCATATAATCGATAAGTTCAGATTCTCAACATGCGTGCTATTATGAGTGATAATTATAGTTTACGTTATATTTTAGTAGGTTTTTTAGTGTATTTTTAGTTGTTGATTAGATGATTTGTGCATGTTTAAGTTTATAATTGAGTCAATGTGATTATGTGATTGTGTTTTTAAGTGTTATGTGGTTTAGAGCATATTATTGGACTTTAATTTTGTACGTTTGAGATATTTTGATATGTTTGTTAGTGTTTGAGATCAGATGAAGAAGATCTAGAGAAGTCGAAGAAAGCTTGGAGGAAGAGTCAGGGTCACGATCGGGACATCCCAGTCACGGTTGTGACGAAACAACTCCGCCATGGCCACGATCGTGACTGAATGGGTCAACGATCGTGACAAAAGCTCATTTTAAGGGTCATGATAGAGAACCTCATTTTCAAGGGTCATGATTGTGATAGCGCGAGATAGACATGGGGATCTACTTCCATTTCTATTTTTTAAGAGTCACTTTGGACTTTTTGACTTGGGTAAAACCTAGTTTTTACCCTAAAAGGCAAAAACACTATAAAAGGAAATAAGATGACCCTAATCAGGAGAGCCTCCATCTTACCATTTAGAGAAAGATGCCAAGGAAGAGAGAAGAGGAGAGAAGAAGAGGAGTTGTTGCTCCCAAACACTCCAACCATCCTTCCAATATAACTTTCTCATTTCTTCTTTTTTTATTTCATTTAATATATGAGATGAATATGAGGATGATGAATATTTGTTTAACGTTGTTCTAAACTCATCTAGGATTTATTCTTGAATCAACGGTGATTTGATTACCTTTGATGTTAATATTTTTGGGTATTGTGATTGTTTGTTGTTTTTGCATAATTTGGCAACAAATCGAGAGAGTAAACCAATAGTAACATAATTAGGTTGGATAATGAGAGTTAACAACGTAATAGATCACATAAACAATCAAATCAAAAATTTTACAAAGAGAAATCTCGTATGAGGACTCGATTGTCTATTAGAGTGTTTAAGAACTAATTGGAAAGTGAGTTGTTTTGTTAATTGAGAAATTGTAAATTCAGAATTCAGAATTAGGGATTATGATTTAGGGTTTAAGATTAAGTCTTGAGAGAGAATAATCAACCTTTTGAAATTTTAGGACCGATACCCATTAACTTAAAGATAATTAAATTAGCAATTGACGATATAATGAATCCCCTCTTCTCATAATCGGTTAATCTTCCTTGTGTGATTTTTTTATCTTTAAGTGGTTGTGCTAAATTTTGATTTCCTTACATTAATTTTAGAATTTCATTCTCAATTGATCCATATTCAATTGCTTACTTTTTTGCTCATTTTATTTTCATTTTAATTACAATATTTAGACTTTAGACAAAGTTAAGATTTAATTAGTTTATCTTATTCCTCATGGGATCGACACTTCAACTACTACGCTTACGACCCATATGCTTGCAGAATATTGACGATTTTGTAATTGTAAAACCTGTTCAATAAGTTTTTGGTGCCATTGTGGGGAGTTAGTTTAGGATTAGTTGCATATCCTATTCCAATTTCTATCGATGTGCCATTTATGGGGTAAAGCTAATAAATCTAGTATTAGTTTAGGATTAGTTGGATTCCTTTAATGTAAGGAATTTTCACCTCTCTTGTGTCTGTGCAGTTTTATGAACATAAGAGCTACTCAGAGTTTAAGTCAGATCGTCGAAACCTTAGCACTTGACATCACCCATTTGAAATGAGCAATTTGACGAGCAAGACGCCAAGAAGAAGAAATCTAATAACCAATGGATGAAGAATTTCATCAAGAATTGAATCAAGGAGGAAATCAAGGAAACTAGCCACGAACCCTTATGGATTTCATGAGACCAAGGTTTAAACATTACAAATCAAGGCATGACTTAACTATCGGTTCAAGTGGCCTCATTTGAGATTAAGCCAGCCTTGTTAAACATGCTGCAAACTAATGTGCAATTCTACGAGTTGACTAATGAGGTTCCTAATGCTCATATACTGAATTTCCTGAAAATATATGATACCTTTCGATATCATAGGATGTCGAAAGATGCTGTTAAGATGAGGTTCTTCCCTTTCACACTAAGGGATAAAGTCAAAGTATGGTATCATTCACTAAGTCCCTCAAATGTCACAACTCGGGAGTAGTTGGTGCATGCAATCCTGGATAAGTACTTCCCCTTACTAAGATGACGAATTTGATAAAGGAAATCACGAATTTCTGACAAAGTGATGTGGAGTCGCTTTACAAAGCATGGGAAAGGTATAAAGATTTGTAAAGGAGGTGTCCTCACCACAACTTACCCAAGGAATTCCTGTCGCAAAGATTCTACAATGGAGTTACTCCACCCACACGAGACCCCATAGATGCAGCATCTGGAGGATCTCTAGTGAGAAAAGACGGTTGAGGAAGCAAAGGAATTGTTGGAGGAGATTGCAAGTAATAGTTGTCTTTGGACGATGGACAGAAGTAGACAACGATGGACAGAAGTAGAAAACATACAACTTTCCGATAGCAAAAAGGAGTCATAGCTGTTGACTCAATAATAGAAATGAAAGTCAAAATTGACAGCTTAACCCGACAACTTAGTAACATGAAAGCCTCCTTTTTAGCTCCTAGTAAAGTAATTCAGCAACAATGTTAACTGTATGGACAAGACAACCATGATACCATCAACTGCTTTCTGATGCAAAACAATGAACTAGAGTAAATCAATTACATGGGAGCACAGTTTGGTCAAGGAAGGGGGAATAATCCCTACTTAAACACGTATAATCCTTGGTGGAAGAACTACCTAGACTTTTCTTAGTCAAATAATGCAGGAGGTTAATTCTGATCTCAAAGGCCACCTGGATTCCAACTGGAGAAACCCAATTCCACAGACTCTAAGTTAGAAAAAATATTGGATAAGATTGGGAGCTTGGATGATGCTCACAAGAGGTTGGAAGGAAGATTTGCACAAGTAACGAAGAATTATGTCTCTTCCATCCACAACTTAGTAGTTCAAATGAGCCAATTAAAAAATGCATGGCCTGCACGAAGTGTGGGGAGCCTTCTGAGCAACACTAAAACAAACCCATGAGTGCAATTAAAGGCAATCACGCTTCGAAGTGGGAAGGAATCAGAACAACCCACAGAAACTAAAACTGCACCCTATTTCATATAAAAGGATCAAGAACATAAAAACGACGTGGAGATGAGCGAATACCTTCCTTACGTTGCCCCTTCGCTATATCCACCCAAGATTCCATACTCTCAGCAACTGTAAAAGAATAAACTGGATGCACAATTTGCGAAGTTCGTAAAGAAATTAAAGACATTACAAATAAATCTTTCATTCGTTGAGACTTTGGAACACATGCCCAAATATGCTAAGTTTTTTAAGGACATATTATCGAAGAACCTTACTTGGGAAGAGAACCAAACAACAACCTTAATTGGCAGCTGTAGTTCCATAGTCACCAATCAAATGCCTTCAAAGATAAAGGATCCAGGGAGTTTCACAATACCTTGTGTAGTTGGTGAATTTGAATTCATAAAGTGCCTATGGGATTTAGGAGCAAGCATTAATCTTATGCCTTTGTCGATATTCTGAAAATTGGGGCTCGGTGAGGTCAAACCAATTTCAATGCTAATTCAGTTGGCTAATCAATCTATTAAAAGACCATTTGGAGTGGTGGAATACATTTTGATGCAAGTGGATAAGTTTATTATTCGTGTGGACTTCTTTGCTCTTGATTTTGAAGAAGAAGAGAAATATCCACTAATTCTTGGACAACCTTTCATGAACACAGAAAAAGCATTAATCAATGTTCATGAAGGTAAACTGACACTTCGAATTGGTGAAGATCAAGTGGAGCTCAATATGAACAAGGCTTTAAAGAATCCAAAGGAAAGCAATGCTTGCATAAAGATTGATATAATAGATAAAAGAATGCAAGAGCAAGTAGAGAGCTACTTTGCAGAAGTTAAATTAGTAAAAGTGGAGACAGACAATAAAACTGAGAGGGCGAACGCAGTTGAGTCTGAAGGAGATGTTGAGATGGAGGAGTCAGGTGTTCAGACCCATCAAGAAATATTAGTATGAATCGAACCACCCATACCACCCTACACAGAGAAACCACCAACCCTAGAGCTTAAACCTTTACCCACTCATCTCATATATACATTTCTAGGTGAAGATCAAACTCTACTCATCATCATTTCCAATCAACTGGATGGGGAACAAAAGAGTAGGGTGGTAGAGACTGTTAGGAAGTGGATGAAGGCTATAGGATGGAAAATATCTTACATTTGAGGTATAAGTCCAAATGTGTGTATGCATAGGATAAATCTCAAAGAAGGAAGTAGAGCAGTGAGGGAACATCAATGTAGGTTGAACCCTCACATGAAAGAAGTGGTCAAAAAAGAGGTAGTAAAGCTCTTAGATGCAAGTATCATATATGTTATATCCAATAGCAAATGGGTCAACCCGATACAATCTGTACCAAAGAAAGGTGGAATGACCATAATGGAGAGTGAAAGTGGAGAGCTAATTTCGACGAGAATAGTCATAGGATGGAGAGTGTGCATAGACTATCTTAAACTCAACAAGGTGACTAAAAAGGACCATTTCCCTCTCCCATTTGTAGATCAAATGATAGAAAGAGTGGCTGGTCACTCATTCTGCTGCTTCTTAGATAGTTACTTGGGGTACAATAAGATATTTATCTACCTCGAAGATTAAGAAAATACCACGTTCATATATTCGTATAGTACCTTTGTGTATAGACAGATGCCTTTTGGGTTATGCAATTTCCCAGCTATATTTCAAATGTGCATGATGTTTATCTTTATTGATATGACAGAAGACATACTGGAACTTTTCATGAATGATTTTTCAATCTTTGGAGATTCTTTTAAGAAGTGTGTTACCAATTTAGACAAGGTAATCCAAAAAGTAAAGAATCATATTTAGTTTTGAATTGAGAGAAGTGTCACTTTATGGTGCAGGAGGGAATAATACTCGGGCACAAAATTTCACACCAAGGATTTGAAGTAGACAGAGCAAAAACAGAGGTTATAGAGAAACTCCCATCTCCGATCAACGTCCAGGACGTGCTAGCATTCCTAGGCCATGCTAGGTTCTACCCTCGATTTATTAAGGATTTCTCGCAAATCACAAGACCCATAACAAACTTGTTAGTCAAAGATGTACCTTTCCTTTTTTATGATAACTTGTTTTTATAGGCTTATAAACTTAAGATCAACTTGACAGACCTGCTTTAAATTCAATATACATCAATTGATTTATTTTTTGTTTTGAGAATTCTTTTAACTATCGAAATTGGTTAAGATTATATTGATTGGTTTCATTTTGATAAATTAAAAAATAATTAAAATAAGAAAAAAAAGTAAATTAAAAATTCTACACAAATTCACTTATTAATTTATAATTATATAAAATTTTAAATTTTGTTTAAAAAGATGTTTTATTAATTTTAAAAATATTTATCCTATAAGTCAATAAGTTATTATTAAACAAATTGATGTGACATATTTTGTTTTATATCTAATGACTACCTACCTACATCTTCCTGTAAGAAATAAATTTTATCTGTGCATTTTTTTTATAAGTAAAGTTGAAAGTTAATACAATTTGTTCTATCACAGAATTTATATACACAATTAAATAGAACTTTGTTAGGAAAACAAAGAATATCCAAAATCATTTAGATACTTTGGGATTGTTAGCCCCAACTTTCTAGTAAGCTTGGTAATCTTAGAGATAAAATTGATTCTTTAAAATCTTAAATACTTTTTAACTAATATTACATTTTTCTATTGAATTCAATTTCCAAAAATAAAAATATTCCCTTAAAATCTACTATATTGAGAAATAATATTCGAAAAGAGAAAAAAAATTACAATTCGAAATTTTATGCAATATTAGTGACTATATGGATGAACTATATTGTTATTGCTTAACTTCTTTTAAAGCACTTCCCTTTCTTTAGAACATAAGTAATACTAATAGTAATTAAGTATCCTTAAGTAAATTACCTCCTAGTAGTTAATGTCATAGATTAATTATTATTGTAAAAAAAAATTATTCAATATCCTATAAATGTGATTGACTTATGACATATTGAGTGTATAGCCCTCAAGGAGTGTGGCTAGATGGTTGAGAGCGGGGCTTGACTTCGGCTAGGTCCCAGGTTCGATTCCTTGCTAGCCCCTCTTGTAAGAGTCTGGAGCAGCCGGAGTTTTACCTATGGGTGGAGAACTAGTGTGACTCTCTGTGATGAGGTATAGCCGCTTGGCCCTCTGCTGAGGTGTAACCACTTGGCCCTCTGAGAGGTGAACCTGCTTGGCCCGCCTGTGGAGTTTCTTCGAATCCCAAAAAAAAAAAAATTGAGTGTATAATTGACTTATAACTTATTTTTATTTTTGCCATTTAAAAGGTAATTGTATTAAGCAATGAAACTCATAAAAGAGATACAATTTGATACAAGGCTTCTCATAACTAGCAACTCAAGTGCTAACTACTATTACAGCATGTTTCGTTCAAACTATACATCTGGTGTTACAAGTACTAGAACTTGGAACTTTATCTTCTTTTATTATTATGGTCTGTAAAAGTTCTTGTTTTGGCTTAAGAGTCAGTCTCTTTCTTCGTATTATATGCAACAGTTAATGGAACTACGTCAATGGAAAGTAACTGGTTGGAATAGCAAACAGCATGATGGGATTATCGATAACAAACTATCAACGTAGCAAGCATCCTATTAGAGAGTATCCTGCCCAAATCTTAATGAATTGATAAACTAACAAATGACTAATGAGTGTGATTTATAAGAAAACTATTGCTTTTCTTTCTTTCCAGCATCAGCCGTATCTTTTCTTCCTGCATCACCTCCATCTTTCTTTCCAGCAAGAATCATAGAAATTTGAAGCCCTCTACTAAATGCTTGATTGAAGAGCAAGCGAGCTTGGAACTCTGATATGAATGGAAACCATGACAAAATGGCTATTGGTGAGAACAGTAATAGCCCCATAATGTACTCGTATGCTCTTGCTAGCTCCTT
>JANKOE010000009.1:644527-655634 GCA_026284465.1 Erythroxylum citrifolium | reverse complement strand
TTAATTCATCAATTTTCCAATTGTAACAATTAATTCCAAATTTACTAATTATAATCCACCAAACCAAAATTCAAGACGTAAGTAATACACAATTCACATCATGATCATTTTAAACCTTTCATACCTTGGAATATGTCAATTGAGTGCACATACAATCTTTGTAATATTTTCTAAATCATGATTCATGTGTGTATGCAAATATTATGCATGTGAATTAAATGCATTTCATAAATTCTCAAAAGATAGGACTCATGTGCAATAATCTAAGGCTTTAACCCTTAGTATGGAAACCGGCTATTACATTTACTCATCCAATCTGTCTTTGGAGTTTCTAGGTAGGATTAAAGTGAGTTCAAAAGACTTGTATTTCCTCTCAACTAATTCAACAGTCAAAAGTTACAAGTCCTACTTGACTAAAATGGCTATAAGTAAATATCATTAAAATCACAAAGATATAATTGTTTCCAACATCATATATAGTAAATATAATTTTGCATTTGTTAAATCATTAGTTTCTATTCTAGTGTTAAGGATGTGGATTATACTCTTGTCATTATTATTCACTTGATTTTTATATAAAAAATGTTTGACTAGATACTTTTAAGTGAAAAATTAATTAACTTAATGTTGCTAATGTGTGAGAAAATATTGATTAGACATGTATTGTTACAATAATTTCATCAAATAGATAGATCCTATTCTATAGAAACACCTCAAAAACTAACTCAAGTCGTTATACTTCTTAATTCATGCTAAGAAAAAAAATACATTCTTCACTAGGGAAACACTAGTTTCAATAATTAAAGAAACAAATATTTAGGAATAGTCCACACAAATTGGGATAAATCAGAAAAGTGGCCAAAACAAATATGCCCCAATATGGGATTGCCTCTCATGTGTAGACCAAAAGAAGAAAGCAGCCAAAACACATGACATAATATAACAAAGTAGAAACAATAAACTCAAGACAGGACCACATTAGAGGCAACCCAACATAGTGTAAGGTTCTAGTCATACATCTCATACATAATATATATCAAATATACGCAGCGGAAAATAAAACGGAACCTCAAAAATCATATTTACTCAAGCATATAGATATAGAAAACAAAAACATGAATTGTAAAATGTTTACATACCTTTCCGATGATCTCCTTCGTTCTTTAATCTTCTCTACATTGGGTTGTCATAACCCACAACAATCAATATACACTGTCTCTAATGAAAGTCCACACGAAGATAGAAGGATGAAATCTCATTAGGAGATGACTAAAATTCTTTCTTTGTGCTAGCAAAGACAAGAACTCTTGTGAGAGTTAGAGAGAAAAAGAGTGTGTGTGTGAGAAAAAACCTTTCTTTCACTTGTGTCCTACACAAGATGCACGAAAATCATCTATATTTTCTGCACCATTTGGCCTTCCATAACCCCCATCACTAATGGGGAGTTATGGGAAGTTAATGGCCATGAATAACATGCATTAATGGAAGTTATGGGAAGTTAATGACCAAATTGGCAGCCAACAATACTTGTTTCTAATCCATTCCATGCAACGTTTTCTTCCAAGTTCACATCGCGATATAACCCTGAAACACTCTCTCATATCTTTAATCACCATTTAAGATCATTTTACTCATCCTCCGGATTTCCTATATGTGTAATCCATTAGGTTCCTAGTTATGTTGGCCACTTGAATTAACACTTAATTCAAGTAAGTCAAGAGCGTTATCTAGCAATACGTCATGACCCCCAATTGACCGGAAAGTCAGTGTTTGACTACGAACCCTTCTGTATGCACCATGCAATTCTTCCTTTCACCATCTATACCCCACTTGGCTCAAAGTATGGTCAAAGTGTCAACTCCCACTAGATTAACTACGTCACATCTAGTCCAAGTGATACTATATCTTGTCTTAAGGATCTCATTACTTTATGTATCATTAAAGACTCTCTTCATGACACATATCTTCTCTAGCCAGAGACTCCTGAGTAATGATCCCGAGAAGAGGTTGTGGGTATCATCTCCATCTATCAGGAGTGGTGAATCATTTATTGGCTACTCAATTACCTTCGAATACCTCAAGTTGTACCCAATCACCACCCTATGAGTAACGCCTGAAAGGTACCGATGAATGGAGTCAAAGCATAGGATTAGTATATGAGATATCCTTGATCACCTCAAGTAAAAAGATATTTGCACCATTGCTATGATGAGACTATCATTGACACTGGAATAGAATATCCATATGATTGTCTCATAGTAGGTCAATCCAATATACTTACTACCCTTAGTAAGAATCCACATGTTAACTCTAAACAACTCATATCTACAGCTTATGAGATTTACTGCTTGATCCAATCAAGGAGTATAACATGTGCTAGTTTATCCAGATTAATGATATCCCATCTCATTAATCCTATGACTAGGGAAAGTTTAGATACTAACATAATTACCCATGATAAGAATCTCATTATCATGATCTCATCATGATTTCCTCCATGTTATGTTTTGTATCCAGGACTTCATTAAATCAATTTAAGATCAGCATCAAATCCATAAATGTATGAACATCGAAATAATGAAAAATGTCTTTATTAATAATAAATGATTTGTACAATAAGTGCTAAAGGTGATTACCTTTAGAGCACTTCTCTAACACATACATAGGATATGGATATCCATGTTGTTTTCTTTACATGTAAATAGGTTGTTTTCTCTCCATTTACCATGCTTTTTTTCTCTTCAATTAACTATACAATCAGCTCAAACATTGACGCAATTAGTAAGGGAATTCATGTAACTAGCTTCAACATTCATGTGACCAGCTAAAGAGGAAGGACAAAAGTGGTTCAGCAAACCAAAATTAGGTGGTAGTGTGTTGTCCATCTTTTCCCTGCATGTAGTTGGCATTGATGAAGATGTTATCTACGGTTGGAACCTTAAGGACCATGCAGAAATTATTTCCTTGAAACAAAAACTTGGAAGATCTATGCACGAAAGGAGCAGTTGCAATTGTCCATCGGCAATTCTGGTCCAAAAGAGTAGTAAAATGTCAGTGGAATGAAGGTGGAGCAGCTCCTTCATCATCCTTGTATAAGTTACATGTTGTAAAAAGATGTCCAACACGTTGCATGATTTATTTTCAACAATTGTCTATTATGTTCGCTCTTACCATCTTTGTTTAATTAACCCATTAATTTCTTACATCATCTATGACAATTCTTGTCTCCTACATATAACAAGTTATTTTGATTTTGTTTTACCAAAATGACACACGTTCACACCATGTATTGGTCTCACATGTAACGAAATTTATGTCCCTCATATTTACTCCTTCATAAACGTGGTAGCATAAGGTTTTCATGCATTCTTGTTCCAAAATAATTAGAACTTCTTCATGTACATGACAACTACCACTTAAGGCTCATTCACATGTACATGTATTATTTCTTATCCAAAATAATTAAGTGGCTTAAGAAAAAATCTATCCAATTTCGTAGGAGTTTCATGTCCACTTATTAACATGTTGCACATAAACATATCAACACCTAAGGTGGATCAATTTACTTTAAGTGTCCTTAACTATGGCTGATTCTCTCACGCTTGGTTTACTTGGTTTATTTCCTTATGCTTCAGCTTGAAAATGCTTCCAATTCACACCACAACAATTTAAAACAAGGGTCAACCTTGATCTATCATAAATAGATCTGATTGAATTTATTTTTGGTCAATTTCTATATCAGTCAACTTTAATATTTTTCAACTATCATTTAACTTTAATACTTGTCTTAAGTATTGTCAAATCATTCAAGCTCGGGTCCCCAATTCACCTTTTAGCAAAAATAAAATTTACATTCATCCGGAAGCATCATTCATACGAAATAAAATTTTATAAACATGTGAAAGGAAAAGTTTGGGGTTTTACACTTAAAGTCTTTAAGTTAATAAAAAAATCTTTTAACTCCACGATCTCCACTTTTATCAAGGGAAAACAATAAAGAATGATTTAAAATAATGAAAACTAGCAATTTCTCATATTGAAGCCTTACGGTCACCATCCAAAATTAATGAAAAAAATATTTTCAAAAAGGTTTATTAATGTTCAACCTGACTCTGACTTAAAAAAATTTCCAATATTCACAGGATTTTCTCTCTCATCCACTTTAACAACTTCATTTGATCGATATAATCGTATGTATAAAGACCTAATGGCGTATCATAGGCTAAACCACAATTAATACATAAGAGCGCCTTAGTTTAATACCAATTTAATTCATATTTGAAATCCATTTCCATGCCAATTTAAAGCATATGCAAATTTCAATTCAATGCCAACTCAAAGCATATGTACATCTCATTGGCTTCCAAGTGCATCCAATTCTCAATTCAACGCTAAATCAAAGTATATGTAAACCTCATGAAGATTGACTTTTAAATTCAAGTAGTAGCACCAATGAAATAATTCATAAACATACTTTTCATAGTAAGGCAAAAACCATTTTACAAAATCAATTTAAAGATATACTCACAGTTTGTCGTTTATCATTAACCACCCTTACGTGTTCAATGAATTTCGCTTACTAGTCCTGGGTCTATAGTGATGAGAAAACTTTATTGCCTTACTCGGCTATGAGGGAGACCCCTGAAGGGTTTCTAAAACTTGCCAAGTACATCCATAACTTACCACCTTGTTCTAAAAATTTTATAAAAAAAAGACTTAGCCAAAATCTTAGCATTTAGTTGAATAAAATTTTGTTTTCTTTTCATTCAACCATTGAACAACTATTGAACAACTTTTATAATTTATACATGTTGTCTTCTTTTCATTTAAATAACGTACATAGTGTATACATGTTGTCTTCCTTACATTGAACTATATAAAACATAAATGCTGCCATAAGGCCACATATATAGTATCTACATGCTGTTAATTAATAAACATTGAACAACATACATAGGACATAGATATACAAGTTTTTTTTACATGTAACCAGGCTATTTTCTGTCCATTTACCATGCTGTTTTTCTCTTCATTTAACCATGCAATCAGCTTAAACATTCACGCAATTAGTAAGGGAATTCATGCGACCAGCTTCAGCATTCATGTGACCAGCTAAAGAGGAAGGACAATAGTGGTTTAGCATACCAAAATTAGGTGGTAGTGTGCTGTCCATCTTTTCCCTACACGTAGCTGGCATTGATGAAGATGCTGTCCACGATTGGAGGCTTTAACACTATACAGAACTTATTTCCTTGAATCAAAAACTAGGAAGATCTATGTGTGAAAGGTGCAGCTGCAATTGTTCATCATCAATTCTAGTTCAAAAGAGTAGTAAAATGTCAGTGGAATGAAGGTGGAGCAGCTCCTTCCTTATCCTTGTATAAGTTACACGTTGCAGAAAGCTGTCCAATACGTTGCATGATTTATTTCCAATAGTTGTCCATTATGTTAGCTCTTACCATCTTCGTTTAATTAACCCATTAATTTCTTACATCATCCAAAAAAGTTCTTGTCTCCGACATATAACAAGTTGTTTTGATTTTGTCTTACCAAAATGACACATATTCACACCATGTATTGGTCTCACATGTAATGAATTTTATGTCCCTCACATCTACTCCTTGATGAACGTGGCAGCATGAGGTTTTAATGCATTCTTGTTCCAAAATAATGAGAACTTCTTCATGTACATGACAGCTGCCACTTAAGGCTCATTCACATGTACATGTATTATTTCTTATCCAAAATAATTAAGTGGCTTAAGAAAAAATCTGTCCAATTGTGGTAGGAGTTTCATGTTCACTTATTAACTTATTGCACCTAAACATATCAACATCTAAGTTGGATCGATTTACTTTAAGTGTCCTTAACTATAACTGATTCTCTCACACTTGGTTTACTTAATTTATGTCCTTATGTTTCAGCTAAAAAATGCTTCCAATTTACTCCACAATAATTTAAAACAAGGGTCAATCTTGATCTATCATAAATCCATCCGATCGAAACTTTTTTGGTTCATTTTGTTACCAATCAACTCTAATATTTTTTGACTATCATTTAACTTTAATATTTATATCAAGTATTATCAAATCATTTAGGGTTGGGTCCCTAATTCACCTTTTAGAAAAAATAAAATTTACATGCACCCGAAAACATCATTTACATGAAATAAAATTTTGTAAACACGTGAAAGGAAAAGTTTGGGGTTTTACACCTGAAGTCTTTAAGTTAATAAAAAAAGCTTTTAGATACCATTCCAAATGTAAGAAACTTTCTCTAACTAGCTTATGTTTTGTAGATGATCTCATTCTTCTAAGCAAGGCTAATTTCCACTCAGTCTCTCTTTTGACGAGTACTCTCAATAATTTTAAGTAGATGTCGGGTTTGTGTATTAATCTTCATAAAAATAGGCTATTTCACACTCTCCAAAAGTGCTTTTTACCTTTCTAATGCCTTGTCTCTAACTACGGGTATGGAAACCAAAGACCCTCCTCTTCTATATTTGGGCATTCCTATCTTATCAAGGAGGCTTAGGTATTGTGAATGTATCTCATTAATTGAAAAAATCCAGAAAAGATTGGGGTCATGGACTAATAGAGCATTATCCTATGGAGGGAAACTTCAGCTTCTAAAGTAAATTATTATGTCAATGCAAACTTACTGATGTTCCTACCTATTTCTCTCCAAAGGGCTTATTAAAACAGTAGAAAACTTATGAAGTCGTTTCTATGGGCGGAAAGGGAATGGTGAGCTAGGAATAGCAAAAGTTAGTTGGAAGAAATCTATCAACTGGGAGAGGAAGGAGGATTAGGCTTAGAGTCAATCTCCAAGAAAAATAGATTACATATGACCAAAAGGATTTGGAGAATCCTAAGTAAAAAACAATCTATATGGATTAAATGGATCCAATTTTATATATTAAAAGGTGAGAAGTCTTTGGGATCTAAGAATCAAAGACAGTTACTCTTAAAATGAGGGAAACGGTTCAATAGTACATAACTTGTCATATTGGGACAGGGGAAAGAATTTCCTTATGATATGACAACTGGACAGGACAAGGAGCTTTAATTCATAATCATTTGGCAAGATCTTTATTGGAGAGGTTCCCTAAGAATACTAAGCTCCATGAATTATTAGGAACAAAAATTGGATGCTATCTTTAGATGAGATTAGACTCTTGCTCGTTCCACAATTTAGAAGCCTCGAGGAGAGAGATTTTTACTTATGGAATTGGTTTCCTGTTTTAGAAATTACTATAAAGGAAGCTAAAAAGTTGAGGGATGGGACAATTAATAAAGTAGGATAGTACCCCATGATCTGGAACAAGGTTCTTAGACCTAATGCTAGCTTTCTTCTCTAGATAGCTATGTTGAATAGGCTCAGCACTTTGGATAGGTTGAAATTCGTATCCTCCTCTAAGATATGTATTCTTTTCAACCTAAAGGATGAAAGTAGAGACCACATTTTCTTTGAGTGTGTCTTCTTTAAAGAGGTTTGTGCTAAAATCTCTAGTTTATGTGCCCTTGGGTTTAACTATTGCAAACTCTCGGATATCCTATTGGAAATACCTTATCTACATATTTCTAAATATAATAGGGCTATTATAATGGTCTCGGTAGCTACATGTTTTCAAGTAGTTTGGAATGAAAGGAATAGCAGAAGGTTTAAAGACAAATATAATTCTCTACTATCCCTTATAGAACTCACTATTAATAGCATAAGGGAACAACAGATTACAAATCAGTTGAACCTGCACTGTAGCAGAGGAATGGCTCTCATATGGAGAATATAGTCCTCACTAACTATTCCTAATTCATGCTACTCAAGAAATGTTTCATACAATCTGGGTTACAGTTCAGAACAAAACATAAAAGAAGTGATTTCTTATGCATAAAAATTCTTAGAATCTGGCAGATTATTCATTCACCTACTCACGAAAAACTACTAAAGTATGAGTAAATCTAGACTCACCTGTTGTAAAGGAAAGGGCTTTCTCATATTTGCCTCTTCCTTTGTCGCGTCATGCTTGAAGGATCACCATTGTCCCTCCAGATCCCTGTCATCAACTTGTAGTTGGTTAATCTATGGAGATTCACATATATAAAGAATGGAATCACGCTGAGTTGAATACATTTACCTTAGTCGAGATCTCCCTCATCAGTTCGTCTCTGAAGAGTTGAGCCCTTAGAGAGTCTCCTCGCTCCTTTGAAAATAAAGCAAGGTCTGAATAGTCGAAACACAAAATAGTCATGCCCTAATAGCTAAAGTCTTCTGAAGTTAGTTTGCTACCTGAGTTGAGTTCTTACTTATGCGAAGAGCCAAGTAAGAGAAACTCTGTGGAGTCACTGCTAGCCTCGTCGTCAAAGCGTCGGGTCTCATCCTTCCAAATCAAGTAATAGCTGAAGATTCGAGAAAGTCGTAGATCGTTATACCTTAAATGTTAAACGACTTTGCCCTTTAACATTGTTTCTGAACGTCGCTGGTTTGCTTAACCTAGATGTATTCAGTGTATCAAGTGGGTCTATCTCATATGGGAGAGACCCTCTCTTGATGTAATCTTCTCTATTCTTTAAAGAATTTTTAAATTCTCAAAAAATAAAAAATCTTTTTGGTCCATGATCTCCACTTTTATCAAGGGGAAAAACAATAAAGCATGATTTAAAATATTGAAAACTAGCAATTTCTCATATTGAAGCCTTATAGTCACCATCCAAAGTTAATTAAAAATCTTTTCAAAGAGGTTTATTAATGTTCGACCTAACTCTGGCTTAAAAAATTTTCCAATATTCACTAGTCATTCCTCTCTAATCCATTTTAACAACTTCATCTAATGAATTATCTATAATTCTAGCCAATATTATGGACATGCAATTGAAGGATAAATCCTAAATCTATAGGCAAAATGATGAGAACTAAAATTTGATATTGATCTTGGCATTTAGACCTTCCACTTATCTTATATAATGAGGTTCTATAGGCTCCTTTCGATAACTCTTACTAGCCAAAATGGAATCAAATTGAAAAAGAAATAGATCTTTTGCTACTTCTGTAATTTTGAATCACCCAACTAAGCTCCAAATCGATTCAAAACACTTCCTAGTCGCACCGTTATTGAAGGGTCTTGAGGTTAGAATTTTTCCAACCACATTATATTAGTACAAAAGAATATCTAGAGATATCTTGACTCAACCACATATACACCTAGGTAAACTTGGATTTAAGCAAGATGCTATCTCGTCTATCATTTGAGGTGACGAAAAAAAACCCCCTTACTATAATTTGGACAATTTCATTCCATTCCATTCCACCCCTTTACCAACATCCAAACATACCCTAAGTCTCTAACTAGACAAGGAGAAGCTTCACCCCTAAACATACAAAACCATATATAATACAAAGTTTGCCAATAAAAATTAAAATAAACAAAACATTGAAAAGTGACACATGAAGAGGTACTATTGTGGTAGAGTAGCACAATTACCATAGTCTTCTTTTATTCTTTTCTAATTATTCAAAAAATGAAAGCGTAACAGCTATTAAATGTTGTTTTAAATAATTTTTAAAAGTAATACAATAGTCCCTTAGTTTTATAAAATTACTTATTTGTATTACATATTTAGCATTTAACGTATCATCAAATACAAGTAAAACTAATAGTAAAGATAAAAGATTAAAAAAAATCTAAAATTTCATTTCACAACATATCCACGAAAATCACATTAGTCGAATTTGAATTGAAATGAAGGATTTAGTTATTTTAAAAAAAAATTAGCGCTTCAACATTTTCTAATTTGCGATCTTTTCTGATATCTCAATATTCATCTCTGTATCAACTATTACGATTTTGCAAGCTGACATTTCACCGTATATTTTGGTACTATGATTCAATATTATATTGCAACTTATTTTTGAAACATAACAGTACTTAAATTTGTGACAATTTCAATTAATAAATATATGAGATATTATTTGACATTTGGGAGTAGATAAGTCTAATTGTGGCTTCATATGTTGTTATAACATTTCATTTTCACAAATTACTTTTTAAAGCATGCTGAACATCCCAGAAAATTAACTAATCAAATTCCGCATTACTCATAGTACGGGGAAGAAGGTTGAAGAGTTTTTCAGGTGTGTATAACTGATGGTAGAATGAAGAAGGTTGAAGAGTTTTTTAGGTGCATTAATAATTCGCATTTAATAATTAATTTCTTCTTTCTTTCTTTAGTTTCTTTGTCTTTTTAGCATTGTTAAGTCTTTCGGGATTTTGAGTAGAAAACAAAATTAGTGAATATAATTTCCCGACACGGTCAGTCACCTCCTTTATTTATTTGTTGTAATCTCATTTTAATTGCATGAGCGTTTTCGACCAAAAAGAAGAATGAATATTTTCTTTTTAATATTTCTTATTGAACAATGTTTATAAAATTTAGCCCCCTTTGGTTCATAGCTGAAAAGCCATATATTAGCGCTTCGAAGCTAGTAGCCTTTGTTTGGTTAACAGTTGATGAGTTGGCTTATTCAACTCAACCAGTTGAAAATGAAAAAGTTCTAAAAAAGAGCGTTTTATCCAACCAACTAACGATAACAATTGTGCCCTCGCTAGAATTAAATAGATTACCAAAAGCTTAAAAACTCACCTCAAAGATTATATTTTCTGAAGTGGGTCTCTATCGGATGGAGTGAGTAAGCTCTAAAAATACGAAGAGGTATGAGTATGACAACAAAAACTTTGAATATTTTGTAGGTGTTGGGAAATCTGGACCGGATCTGATCCAATCGCAGCGGAATAATCACAAAACTTTTTTGTGACTTTTGATTACCCGAAAACCAAGATCTATTTAATTCTATAAAATGATTAACACAAATTAGAATAAAGCGGAAATTTAATTCGTACCTTATTCCGAAGCCTGATCTTTATCTTGATGCATCCCTTGAATCGTTTCTGAAACCGATCCGTCTCAACCACCATAGCCGCACAAGTGTCCGGCCCCTAACCGTATCCACAGAATGAGTTGAGAGAACTCTGCAACTTTTACAGAGAGGGTTAAGCATGTAGTGCTAGCTACATAGAGCTTAAGCCTATTTATAATAAGCTTAAGACATT
>JANKOE010000009.1:586011-599089 GCA_026284465.1 Erythroxylum citrifolium | reverse complement strand
GAATAATTTTTCAAACCCAATAGCTATGTTAATCACAATAAAATTGCCTTAGGCACAAAAACCGGGAATGTCATGTAGACATGCCAAAATCTGTACATAGCACGTATAGACGTACTAAATGTCCGTAATCATCTAACCCCTAATTTGGGGCGTTACATGTTTGGTGAACAGAGTAGGGTGGAGAGGTTTGAGACTGCGAGAGCTCTGTTTCAATGTCGGATGGCTCCTGGATCATCGATGGAACTTCATGTTTTGCGGATGATTGGGTACATTGAAAAATTAGGTCAATTGGGATATGACCTGGACCTCGAGTCGAGCATTAATGTAGTGCTCCAGTCTCTTACCCAGAGTTTTTCTCAATTTATTATGAATTTCCATATGAACACAAAGGAAGTGTCATTGGTTGAATTACTCAATATGCTCAAGACCGCTGAGGGATGGCTTGAGAAGGAATCCAGTTCTGCTCTTGTTATTGACTATTCTTTTTCTTCCAAGAATAAGGGTCGGACCCTTAAGAAGAAGAAGAAGAACAAGAAACAGAAGGCTTCTACTAATGTAGTAAAAGCCAAAGGAGGTGTCAAGAAGAAGAATGTCAAGGGCACCTATCTCTATTGTGGCGTAGCTGGACATTGGAAGAGGAATTGTCCCTCTTATCTTGCTAGCCTAGAAGAGCAAAGGCTTAAGGAAGCTAGTTCTCCAGGTATGTTTATGATTGAGATCAATCTTTCTACTTCTGTTCCACACTCTTGGGTATTAGATACTGGTTGTGGTTCTTACTTGTGTAATAACATACATATGTTAACAAGGAGTAGATCATTGAAGAAAGGCGAACTGGACGAGTTGGCAATAGAGCAAGAGTTGTTGCATTAGCTATAGGGACTTGTAGTTTAGCTTTGCCTTTTGGCCTGATACTAGAACTTGATAATTGTTATTATGTTCCTGTTATTACAAGAAACATCATTTCTATTTCTCATTTGGATTTAAATGGATTTGTCTTTATAATTAAGAATAACATTTGAGAGCCGAAAGCTTAATGGTGCAGAGCAGCGTTACTCAACGCACGAGAAGGAGATGCTTGTGGTGGTGCATTACCTTAAGACACGGCGAGTATATTTACTGAGAACCAAGTTCGTTGTCCGAACGGATAATGTTGCTAACACGTTTTTCAGGACCCAAAAGAAGTTGCCAGCAAAACAAGCCCAATGGTAGGAGATTTTTGCTGAGTATGACTTTGTGTGGGAGTATAAACTAGGGAGGCACAACAACGTGGCAGATGCCTTGAGTAGGGAGAAGGTATTTGTGGCCCTTTATTCAGTCACGAGGGTGAAGTCCAACCTGTTGGAACAAATTAAGGCGGCAGCTCCATTAGGCACCATGTACTGTAAGTTGATTTCTCAAGTCAAAGAATGTATTGCACGCAGTTTTTGGCTCGACGATGATAGGCTTTTGATGACTAAGAGTAGTTAAGTATATGTGCCGAGCTTTGGTGGATTGTGGAAACAGTTATTGAAGGAGACACATGAATTACAGTGGGTTGGTCATTGAAGGAGTCCAACGGATGCTAGCGCTCCTATCTTGTTCCTATTTTTGGCCGAAGATGGGGAATGACGTGGAATGTTACGTCAAGACGTGCCTCGTTTGTCAATTGGATAAGTCGGAGGAAAAGAAGGAAGATGGTTTGCTACAGTCCTTATTCATCCCCGAGAGACCATAGATGTCAGTTTCAATGGATTTCATTACTAGGTTTCCAAAGGCGGACAACATGGCATCAATCATGTTGGTGGTTGACAAATTCTCCAAGTATGCAATCTTTGTACCAACTCCTATAAGTTGTCCCTCGGATGTTACGGCTGAGTTGTTCTACAAGAACGTGGTCAAGTATTTTGGAATTCCAGCAAATATTGTGAGCGACCGAGATGCTAGATTTACAGGCTGATTCTGGACGTCCCTTTTTAATATGATGGGTTACGATTTGAAGTTTTCAACAACAAATCACCCACAAACAAATGGACAAACAGAAAGAATCAACAGTTTGTTGGAAGAGTACCTACGGCATTATGTAAGTGCAAGTCAACGTAATTAGTTGAGTTTTTTTGATACCGCACAATTTTGCTATAACTTGCATAGATCTTCGGCTATGGAGAAAAGTCCCTTTAAGATTGTGTTGGGATAACAACCTCTCACACAACTAGAGATTGCTCAACAAAGGACAGGTGGCAAATGTCCAGCGACGCATAAGTTTGCGATAGAGAAGCAAGAATTATTGGATGAGGCGAGGGGTAGTCTTCAAAAAGCTTCTCGACGGATGAAGAAACAAGCGAATCTTCGGAGGAGACCGTTAGAATTTGACGTGGGAGATAAAGTTTTGTTGAGACTGACCCCACAAATTTGGAAGAAGATCTCGAGTAAGCAAGTTCATAGGGGTTTGGTGCCGAAGTACGATGGATCGTTTGAAGTGCTACACAAAGTGGGGAACGTGACATACAGATTGAAATTGCCCGAGCGGTTAAAGGTACACCCTCCTTTTCATATTAGTTTTTTCAAGCCTTACTATGAGGATGCATCAGATCCGAATAGGAGTCGAATGAAACGAGCTCCATCAGTTGTAAGGAAACAGTTCGAGGATCAAGTAGAGAAGATCCTAGATCATCGAACAATGGGTCAACACAAAAAGAACCGACGGACTGAGTTCTTGATTCAGTGGAAAGGTAAACCTATCGCGGAACTACATTGAAGAAAGATATGACTTTGTGGCAATTCGAGGATCAGGTAAATGCCTACCTTCAGACTAATTCGACGAGGGCGTCGAATCCATCTAGTGGGGGTGGTTTGTTAGACCCTTAAACTTTAGAGCACTTCTCAGCGACCTTCACGATGTGCCTTAAGAGGAAGGTTAGCTGGATTACACACATGAGGGAGGCATGCGAAAACATTAAAGGAAATATGGGCGAGTGGGATAGGACTTGGTGTGAATTTAGGTAGAGTCTCAAACCTTGTGGAGATTGACTCGACCTAGGCTAAGGACTTGGTCTATGTTCGGATGAATGGACCACGAGTAGCGGACTTATTGTGGAAAGTATTGGATCAGGCCAAAGTGTTATGTGGGCTTCAGCAAGATCACACTGCATCATTAGCGGATAGAGATCGTGGGGAGATCTTGGATGATGTGGCGACAACTAGGAGTTAGGGTTGCAGTGGGACTCAACATCTGAAGATAGAGGAGATCTTTGAGAATAAAGATGCTAGTTTGTTATTTGAATGTAAACTCTATCTTTCTGTTATCTTGTAGATTCTATCTTATCAGCTAGAGTCTTATTTGGATGAGGGTGTCATCCAATCGGTCCACGTGATAAAATCTGATAGAGATAGACTTGATCTTAGCGCGATCTTAAGCAGTTCAGTTTAAGTGCGATTCTGAATGCAACTTGACTTTC
This sequence comes from Erythroxylum citrifolium, assembly GCA_026284465.1. Lineage (NCBI taxonomy): Eukaryota > Viridiplantae > Streptophyta > Magnoliopsida > Malpighiales > Erythroxylaceae > Erythroxylum > Erythroxylum citrifolium. Next base: position 595,655 of record JANKOE010000009.1, on the reverse strand, counting down.
AAGTTAGAGTGCCTATATATAGCTCATTCGAGCTTTGCTCTCCTCATTCATTCAGAGAGAGCATTCTTTGTATTCTTTTGAGGGAAAGTATATAAAGGTTGATTTTACCATATCTCTTTTTGTTTCCTTATTGCCTTTGTTTTCTTGTTGCTTTAGTAGCATTGTTTATTCGAATGTGCGAGGTAAACATTTCAAGGGTCGTTGAAGGATGAAGTCTTGCTTAAGCGGACTTAAATGAGATTGTCAAGCAAAGGGTGTAGGTAATCAATTTCGGTAAAAGTTCGAATCCCAATATGACCTTTTCAACAATAGGGATCATATGCTGTTTTCTTTCAAAAAAGTAACTATAAAGCCATTTCATCCGTACTGATTGCTTATCTTAGATCATTCTCCGGAGAAACAAAACTTACATATAGCAGAACACATCCTTTCAAAAGTTTGCATATCTCTATTTATCAGATAGTATTTGTAACATTAGAATGCTTTTCTTTAGTGTATTATTACTGTTGGCAAAAGATGTGGACAAACTTTGGGCCCCCATATATAGGATTCAGATCTCTTCTTGATGGGTTTGATCATCGATGGGCTAAGATTACATACAATTACATTACAGGTGGGTTTTGTTTATTTAACGAAAGTGTTAGGCGTCGTATCGTCTACACAGGAAAATCAAAATTAATAAGATTTGTGACAGTATTTTTCAGTTCATCTGAGAGATGATATTGCAAAGTGGGAGTGGTGTGGTTGGAGCTTGTGGGCGTCTCATGAGAGCGAGCCCTATCATATCATGCCTGTCTTCTAACACCAAAACCAGCACCGACCAGCTTCGCCTTCAACTTGATCAACTTCACGCTGAAGCTGAGACCACCAGAGAACAAGGTGACTGCTTTCAAATCATTTTTGCAGTTTCTTCACACCCATTTGCCCTTTTCAAGTTCCTTTGTTACTTAGCCAATACATTCATTGATTGGGTTCACCTCATACAAGTTATTAATTTTACCGTTTGCAGTTCACATCTTCGCCATTCACCCTTTTAGTCTTCTTCTCACTCCAATTCTGACACTCCAAAGCGAATTCCAATAAATATAATGATTGTTGCTTCTGAATGTTTGGTTAGACATGCATTCATCACACAATAATAATAATAATAATAATCTTTGAAGTCCTTATTGTTGTCAATTCAGCAAATAGTGGAAGATTACGACTTATGAGATTGTCAGAGGCTGCAGAGAAGCTTAAACGCCAGGCTGCAATTAGTGTTAATTCTGGGAAGGAGACTGAAGCAAGGGACCTACTTTTTCAGAAGAAGAAGGTTACGCAAGCCATGGAAAGGTCTAAGAGTCGTATTGCATTGCTTGATGAACTATCCATGAAACTAAATGAGGTATTTGACCTGCTAAGATTTTGTTTGGAACCATAAAATTATGGCCACTTTAGCTGACCTGTTTTATGGCATTCATTTGGATAAAGTTAGGATGATAAGGTTTATACGATCTTCAACTTATCTTTACTAGTGTCTGCATCCTATTGGACATTTTATGCTATCTCTGTAGTTATTTTGTGATTGGTCTGTATTTTTGCTAATTGATGTTCTTTGTTAAGAGAACCTGACTTAAACTAGGAAATGTTGCTTTCAGGCAATATCTATGAAAGAAAGTCAACTGATTGGAAACGTTGCTTCTGATCTTGAAGTTGATGGAGAAAGTACACCTGGTCCAGTTCGGATAATTTCTCCTAAGCAAGGAATTAAAGAGGATATACATGAAGAGGAAGACTTAAGTTCTTTTAAAGGCCAAGAGATAAACATTTCTGTCGATGGTGAAGCAAGTCCACCATGCAATCAGGAGGTAAAACCTATTACTTGTGGAACTTACAGTGAAGATAGCATGGTAAAAGGTTTAAACGGGACATCATCTTATGAGGACTTTTTGGAGCACCTGGATCTACAGCTAAGCAGAATTGAAGCTGAGCTTGTAACCATTTTGAATGTGTCCTCCTTGGTGCTGAGTGATAATGAGAAGCATATAAATTTTAACGTACAGCAAACAATAGAGCTCCTGGAAAGTATCCGTGGCATTAGACTGAGGTAAGTGGATACCTTAACTTTTACAGTTTATGAAAAATTTTACCTGAAGCCTGAGGGAAGTTACTAACTAAGCTGCAAGTACCTTTGTAGATGCTGTGACAGAGGTAACAGCAGTTCTGTAAGTTTTCTTGGTTATTTGGTGGACTACTACTGGATGATATATTATGTGAGAAAGAACTTAAATGAAAGCTACTCCGAAGTGTAAAATAAGATTTATAGGCCCTATATTCATAGTCCTCATTATCGTATGCTAGACATTTATGCTTAAAGATACCTTAGCATCTTGCACCACAATTTTATTCATCAACCTTGTGGAAGCTAAAAGCTTTCATATATATGCAAAGCAACAACTCTATATGGAATTGAGAATTTCATTTATGAATTCCTAATCTTCCTAGTTGAGTTTAGGCTTGTTTGTTTTTCATGCCATGGCATGAAATATCCAGCTCATTTGAACATCAATCAAAAATATAATTTAAACATGAGACACCAATTACTTGAACTAGAAAGACTTGAGAATTGTTGACATCATAACTTCTTAAGCTTTTGGAATGACCATGGTGAAAACTGTAAATGATAATATCCATTATCCCTTCTCTGTGTTATCTTAGGGTTGCAAGTTTCATGGAGAGGAAGGAGAAAATTATATAAAGCTTAATCTTCTCAGTCTGTTTTTCCTGCAAGGTGCGCAATGGAGCTTAATCTTTTTATATTTGTAGTATACTTAACTGACGCTATTAGCCTTTTTGTAGTATTTTATTTATAAGTAATACTTCGAATTATAATGAAAAGGATTGCAGTCAAAAGAAAGTTATCTATGACATCTTTTTCCTATTCTTTGTCATTCTCAGAAGTTTCCCAGAATAGTAATAACAACTTGTTCTTCTCACCATGCTGATTGTATCTAATTATCTAGTTTGAATTTGACACTACATTTTTCAATTGAGCCCTTAAAGTGCTAACATATTTTTATTGCCCTTTAGCATTTCTTCCTATCAGCACTTGGTCATCACACTTGCTTGCTACCATCTGAGGTAGATTGGTTACAAAATTCAGCCTTTTAGACCGAAGCATAACAATTAATTATTAATGTTATTACGTAATAATAAATTTTTTATAAAAGACACTGTATTATCTTATTAAACTAATTAATATATTCTTAAATATTAATAAAGTATGAGAAATTAATCTATTATTAAATATTAATATTTTTTAAAAGATGTAAAATAATCATTACCAAAACCTCAAAAGGAGAATAAGTACATCAGTTCATCAAAATCAGGCTATAAGTCCTACATATAATTTTGCTTTCAGAACCAAAATGGATAGTGGAGGCAGCAGATGAATAACATGGTCAAACTAACTTAATCCTCTCATTATGCTGTTAATGCAAGTTCCCTTCAATTAACTCACATTCCATTTGTTTGTCATTTGCGGACGTAGTTGTTTGCTTATACCTTTTTCCTGAACAACTTTTCTAATCTAGCTTCACATATTGGCTTTTTGGTTAGTGGATATCTTGAGGAGTTTGTTGGGCGATTCTTAGGTTCCTTTCCTTCCAAATTGCATAGATGCAACAACTAAATTTGATCGTTAATGGTTTCAAGTCACCTTTGGAGTTAAACCTGATCTTGTTTGCCCAGTTCTATGAATTTTCCCGTCATCTTTTGCACATGTTAATCACACACTTATTGAGCTTTCTGATGTGTAGCTGCATTTGGAAAATAAATGTTTAATTGTTTCTGGCTCTTGGTGGCAAAGGGAGCAATTGACTATGGTTGTAGTTCCTCTTAGTCCATCCTGACTCATCAATTTCCTATGCATTGCCAATCAAAGAATGAATGATGCTTTTGGAATGCAGCTATGATTCCAAACTAGCTTTTTCCATGCAACCTTTGTAGGGGCTGTTCTAAATAAGTTCAGCTATATGCTGCCATATGATTGTGTCTTCTCTTATTGGGTTGAACTGTAGTTAGGTGTATTTGCAATTATTGAGGAGAAACCTCTTAGCTGACGACCCCAGGTATTTTCCCACACCACCTCACTGACTTTGGCATTGGCTGGGATTATATGCCAAAGAATGTTGAAGCGAGGAAGCTTATGTAATGGTCCTTGCCTGTGCTAGTTATCAAACCAAAATGAGGTTCTGTTCCCATTCCTTATGATGCATCTTATCTCTTGGTTTATGGTTTCCCTAAGCTTCAATGTTTGAAGCAGTGTCCAAGAAGTGTTTGCTTGTGTTCTAGACTTCCAGAGGATATCACTTTTAAGAAACTGGGTGTGCGTCTGCCTAACCCATAGAGATTCTTTGTTCGTATAAAGTTTCCATATTCTCTTTACTAATAGCATCTTATTCATAGCCTTGATTGAGTTGATTCCCATTCCACCTTCATCTTTACAAATACAAACATTTGGCCACTTCACTTTAGCCTAGGTTGCTTTGTTGGGTTTGCTTGTCCACATGAAGATTTTCAAAGTTTTAAAAATTTCTTTGATTAAATTTCCATAGTTACATAGATGAGAATTCCAATCCATATGAAGATTACTAAGACTGGTGATGACAAGTTGTGATCTTCCAACATATGATAGATTTTTGTTATTCCAATTACCTATTCTTCTTTGAATTGCATCTAATAGAGGCTGGTAATCTGTATGGGTAAGTCTTGTAGCTGTTATTGGAATTATAAGATATCTAAAAGGATGGTTTTTCAGGCTTCAGTCTTGCTATACTGGCTGAATGTGTAACTTGGTTAGGTGAAACATAGATGCTGCTCTTATCTTTGTTGATTGTTAAACTTGAAAGGGCACTAAATTATTGTATTGATGTAATAAGCATACTCACTGAATTTTCATCTGTTCTACTTAATAGGATTAAATCATCTGCAAAGGACAGATGGTTGAACCTTTTTGCATTTATAGTGGAATTTGAAATTCCCCATCTTACTGGTGTTCCTTTCAAGCAATCTTCACAGTGCCTCAATGCAGATTGTAAATAGGTGAAAGGAAAGGGGTCCCCTTGACTTAATCCTTTGCTTCCTCTAAATACATGTGCAGGTTCTGTATTTACCAAGATGTTAAAAGAAGTGGTTGTTATAGAAAATTCAATCCACTTGATAATTGTGACGGATATCCAAAGCCTCCATTGCATTGAAAATGAACCTCTTTTTAACAAAGTCAAACACTTTGTTTATGTCCATTTTCATTGTGCGACTCATTAGGGTTTTGTTGATAATCCTAGATTACTTCCTGTAGTAAGAGAATATTGTGTCCTATGCTCCTCCCTTGAATAAATGTTCCCTGACTTGGATTAATGATTAATCTTAAGGTACTTTTCAATACGGGAGCCAACATCTTCGAAATTATCTTGTAGAACACATTACATCATGAGGAAAATGTATGTTTTATTCACTTCTTTGAACATTTTACCCGTTGAGAGGAGTTCTAGTATGGTTTGTAAGATACAATCTCCCACTAGATGCTAGGTTTCTGAAAGAATATTGCATAAACCCATCAGGTCCTAGTTCCTTTTTAGGATTTAGGCGGAAGAGCTACTTTTGTTTCTACTCTGCTAAATGGCCTGGGTAACCATTAGACCTACTCCTCATTGATTAAGCTAGGTATGAAGTTAAGGAAGGAACATTGTTAGTTGTTTTACCAATTATTAATACAAATAAAATCTGTCCGGGGTTAACCAAATCTTGAAAACTTCATTTTTTTTACGCATGCTTAAATATCGTCTCCAGAAAATCTACAAGGTATCGACTAGTTGTTAAGCAGAGGATGAAACTCTCGAGTTGCCTTCATTAGACTAACAGACAGAGACTGTGTGTGAGTGTGATGTGGGGAAAAACACCTTGCAACTTGCCCTTTACTATTATTAGCATTCAAGCTATATTTATAAAGCACCTGATGTCATTACAAGTGAAAGAAAAATTAAAAATCTCAAGTGCTTCATCCATGTCTTGAATTATTGCTCGTAACTTTTGCTGTCCCATATCTCTGCGTCATTGCTTGCAGAAGGAAGTATGCTAACTATGACCATCTTAAAGAGTAATCAATCTTATGTAGACTATGACAACAGCATCGCATCCTTTATGGTTCAACTTTCCATATGCTTTATAGCTCATCACATAAAGAATTATCTTAAAGGCTAAATTCAGTTGCATGCTGTCTGAAAGTTTCTTTATTCAAAAAAACAAATGTTGTGATGAACTGCCATTTTTTCAAAATCTATGTGAACAAATTGTTAGCCGTTTGAGAAGGCAATTGACATGAAGGGAATGTCAGTTGCAAGGTAGGCAGTGGGATAATGCAAAAAATACTATAACTGCTAAGGTTGGTACCACTTAACCTTCTCCAAATTCTGATCATTCTTTTTGCTTCTTGCAATAAAAATCTATTTCCCCAATATCTGCTACTTAAGCTAAGATATCGAACTCAAACTCCTTGGAATGTGATGGTTAATGAATGGCTGGGAATGCAGAGCTAATAATGTCTTCAGTTGGATCCAAAAACATCATGGAGAGAAACCAAGATCCTGACAAGGGTAATTACCAAAAGACAAGCATGGAGGCAATCCTTACAGCTTCTAAGTTGCCAAAGGTAGTTCCTCCACTTCCTCATGGTGAGAACGTGAGAAGGCCTCGTGGAAGGCCTGTTGGCTCAAAAAATAAGCCGAAACTACCAATCATTGTCACACGAGATAGTGCTAATGCACTAAGGGCACATGCAATGGAGGTGGGCGCAGGCTGCGATATAAGCGAGAGTTTATTGATCTTTGCAAAAAGAAAGCAGCGTGGTATATGTGTGCTCAGTGGAAGTGGCTCCGTAACCAATGTCAGCCTCCGGCAGCCAGCCTCATCTGGAGCCACTGTGACCCTTCATGGCCGATTTGAGATATTGTCACTTGTTGGATCAATTTTACCTCCACCTGCACCCCCAGGGATCACAGGGTTGACCATTTATTTAGCTGGCTCTCAAGGGCAGGTTGTTGGTGGCGGTGTGGTTGGTTCACTCATTGCTTCAGGCTCTGTCGTAATAATGGCTGCATCATTTATGAATGCCACTTTTGATCGCTTACCCTTGGATGATGAAGAGATTGCTGCAGCTAATCAGCATTATCAAAATGGTCGTGCTCACCACCTTGACGTCTCGGATTTTTATGGAATGCCACAAAACTTGCTCACTGATGGTATTGTGCCACCTGAGGTATATTCTAGGGCAATATCTAAGAACTACTGATTTCCTCAAGCCCTGAGCCCTTCAGACGCGGAAACTTTACGAGTATTGGCAGATTACCCTGTATCAGCAACATCATTGTGGCTTCACGTAGCAGCTGCTATATATGTATAAGAAAGCACCCACCTATCCTATCAATCGAACTAGAATCAATTTCTTTCTCCATCTATTTTCTCATAATAACTAGAGACAGTATAAACGTTAGTCATCAGCACTTGAGATTTCTCATGGATTTTATATATTCACTAAATGCTCTTTAAGCCTGAAACTTGCACAAGCTCATTTTATCTTGTGCTGAATAATAGATGGGTGGTAAGATTTGAATTCACGACCACTTGGTCACAAACGCTCTAATATTATATTAAGTGACTGTTTTATCACAACAACTTAAGCTATTGTACAAAGCCAATTTAATTGGTTTTATATATTCACTAATAACTCATTTACATGATTTTGCTGCTAATGTTTTATTTGTGTCCATATTTCCTAAAGATATATGGAGCAATGAACATACTTTTTCAGTTGCTCTTACGCCTCTTCAAGAGTCCTTCCCTAGCGCATCATCCAGACAACTATAATTCTTTGCAGAGGGTTTGAACTTAACAGAAAATAACCCTTTGATCTATCCACCAAGCTAAAGTAATTACATGCTGTCAAAGCACCAATTAAAGCTGAGACAATCTGTCTTGCAACTCAAGGAGTAGAGTGTTGAAAACAATAGGATAGCTTCGTGTCATAACCATTCAGCTAGTTCCAAAATCAGAATTGTAGCGAGACAATGCCTTCTTGTAGATTCTTTTAAACACTTGACAAGTCTATGTAGCCACACTTAAATGAGTACCTATAATTGCAGTGACAACAATACGATTCAACTCAAAACATACTCACGAATCTACTTTCCTTTGCTGATAGCTCTTAAGCAAACACAATCATTCTATAAGCTAAAAGTTGAGACTCCTAAGTCTAAAAACAAAAATTTGTGCAAATGTTAGTAAGTTTCGATCAACGCCTAATACGTAAGTTAGTATAAAAATGACATGGGAAAGAAAGAATAAGGAAAAGTACTATGGATAGGTGAGGCATGTATGCAATATTAATGAAATCTCTAGAATAGGTGATAGTTGACATGGAGTAGTGCACATTAGCAAACTCATGTAATTAAGTTTGAATCACTCGTTATCATCATTACATTCAGTCTGAAGTTCCGCACTGAGACAGGATCTGGGGAGATTTTATAATACGTAGTCTTACCTCTATATAGTAGAGAGGTTGTTTCCCAGTAGACCCACATGCAGATGTGACAAGTAAAAAAAATGATGCAAAAAAATAAAAGCAATAATTAAAGAACTGGCAAGCATAAAAAGTTAGTGACTAGAAAAGTACTAAAAAAAATGGGGGACATAACAAACCAGTGAACTAGAAAATATATGTGAACTCGAATGGCATGCCACTCCCACTTTTCGTACACCATTTCAAAACAACATCATTTGTGCAATGTCGTGGGAGCAAGATCAGGAACACACTTACATCGACTTAGACAACCTTTTCACTGAAGGAATATTGACGGAACCATTGACAGTAAAATTTAAATTGCCATCACTGAAGGCTTACAATAGGATGGCAGATGTAACCAAGTATAAGATACAATTCACTGTATGGCAAAATATATAGTTAAATGTCAAGTGTCACGTCTTCTCATCAACTTTGATAGGCCCAACTATAAACTATTACCAATATGAGACTACAAAATTCTTAAAACACAATTTAGCCAAACTTTTTTCACAATTATATCATTAATTACTAAAATCTTATTAGTTTAAAAAATTATTTGTGCAAGCATAACCTTTCTAAATTGTCGCATTCAAAAGTATATACAATAAAAGAATTGTACTCAATTTGATTAGTTGGCCCCATCTAGACTTTACAATTTTTATCACACGCACTAAGGCTATCAACAATCTCTCTCTCTCTTAAAAATAATATAGTGACAAGAGATAAGATGCCTACTCAGTAAGGGTAACCTAATCGTACTTTTAAAATCAAATAATTCAATATATGTTAAGAGTAGTCAAATGATAAAATATACATATAATGCTAAAATACCTAAGCCATACTTACCCTGTCCAAAGTCATTAAAGATTCAAAATTTTATTATTAGTAATTATTAATACTAATATTATTTTATTATTACTATTTATCTTTTACCTCTTTATTTATCGAGTTAAGTGGGCTCTATGGCGATCCTGTCACCTGCAACCAAATATAAAAGAAATCACTTCCGTTAAAACAAATTAATGTAGTAGCGGTAAGCGGATATCGT
>JANKOE010000009.1:570623-585911 GCA_026284465.1 Erythroxylum citrifolium | reverse complement strand
TGTATGCATAGAGACAAATGATGTCTCGTGAGTTGATCAGTTGATACTTGATGTGAAACTTACCGAAATAGCCATAGTTTTGAAAGCTTGGAGACACTTTCGGATTTATATATCCATAGACAGATCCATAAAGTTTTACCAAATGTGTTGCACTAACGAGTGTTGAATGTCAAATTGTCAAATTGAAGTTGGGATTGAGGATAGAATGAAGTATTCTGAGCTCTATTGAATTTACAATGCGTTGTACGTGAAAGGTTTAGCAAAGTTCGAAGTGCGGATGCCAACAGTGTTACCTATGTCCAATAAGTTTGAAGCGTTAGAGTTTATTGAAAATTTGGAGTTTAGAGAACCATTCGGTCCATGTATAAGTTTATAGACAGCATATCTCTTATAAGGCGTTATGTGAGAATATGATGAAGATGACTACGAAATAGATAAGGAAAATATTTCTTATTCCATTATAAATATCAGTGTTTTTGTTTGTCCTGTCTTGGGTGGCATCCATGTATCCTCCCAGGGGGTATTTGGGTGTTACAAGTTATATCATTTGCAACCTCGATCTCAGGACTTGTTATAATATGAATAAGATATGGTTGGTATCATCTCAACATCAACACATGGAACACATCATGAATCTGTGATAACTCCTAAGGTAAGGCTAACCTATAAGCTAACAAACCCACACCATGTACATTCTCATATGGCTTAATGTATCTCGAACTCAACTGCCGTCTTCTACGAAACATCAAGATCCCCATCTAAGGTGATACCTGAAATACCATATATCCAACATTGTACTCCATCTCCCAACAATGTTGATCATTATAACTCTGTTTCCAATCATGAGTTACCTTCAAACATCGCCTTACCACCCTTATTTTCTCCACTGTCTCCTGAACTAACTTTTGTTTCTTCAACAATCTAACACTCTCAATATCCCAACATATCAGATCTCTACACTGCCTGCCATATAATATTTCAAATGGTGCCATACCGATGCTAGAACGATATTTGTTATTATATGTAAACTCCATCAAAGGTAGATATTTATCCACATCACCCTCAAAATTCAGCACACAAACTCTCATCATGTCCTCCAATGTTTAAATAATATGATCTGACTATCCATTCAACTAAGAGTGAAATGTAGTACTTAAGTTCAACCTAGTCCCCAAAGTTGCCTATAAAAGTCCAAAACTAGGAAGTAAACTGATTGACTTGTTCTAAGTGTGTCGATTATGAATTATCTACAAGTGTACGACGTAGCTGTAGCTAGTTCTTGCAAGTACGGATCGATCCGACAAAGGCGATGATTGTTAGTATTTACCATTCTCCTATTATCTAGTCTACGAATTTTGTTTCGATTAAGAAAATAAAATAAAATAGGTAGCAATATTGAATAGAGAAATAAAGAATCACTTAGAAAACTATCGATATCGAGAATTTAGTGTTTAGGTTACAAATCCCCCTGAAAACCCTTAACTAGTTGATCTTTTATTATGCAATTGTTTATTGACTATTAGATCATAAAAATTCCTATGGTATACTGATAGCTCTCTCAAGTCTCATAATAACTAATCCTAAGGTTATCAACTGAATTACTTAGGTTAAATTTTATAGGATTGCTTTACCAAATTGCGAATTCTACTATTAGTTTTGATCCTAATCTAGAAGATTTATGTCATCCTATTTCTAAAGTTGAAATCAACTCTTTTCAATTACGATAGATCTATTCATATAAGAATTTCTCAATCTCTATATTATGAAATCAAATTATCCACTAATATTATGAATTTGTTAGAACATATTTTAAACACGTAATTGAATCATAATAGATTAATCAAAACAATTGCAATAAATAAAAGAACCAAAATGTGTTATAGCATAAACATAAGGTTCATCTTACCTAGACACTAAAGAAATTTAGTTATACATGATAGAAAACAAAATAAAAAATAAGACAAAGAAGAACGAACAGAAAATGAAGGGTTCATAAATTTTAAATCTCCCTTTTATCTCCTAGTGAACATTCTTTGCATGTAGACCTTTGATCTTGTATTCTCTTGGATCATTCGATGATTTCTTCTTTTTCACTTATTTGCAAAATCACCCTTTAAGTTGCCTCTAAAAGTCTCTACATGTATGCCCTTCCATTTTGCCTCAGATCACGTCATTTTATAGTAATTTTTATGGTTCTGGGTGATACACAGTTTGATACACGGGCATGTACTAGATTGTGTATAACCTAAAATACCTAGAATTCGCGATTCTACAAGGCCTAAGAGAAGTACACGGGCTATTGCATGGTCTTGTATTCCTTATTTGCTTCATCTGAATTCTTCTCTGTTTGGTCCATGAAAGCAATTATAACCTATAAACATACTTAGAGCAAATTAAATGCGAAATATATACTTTTATTTAATTCTTAATTATTAAATAATTAAACAATTTACTTATCAACTATTATTTTGTAAATTATTATACAAATGATATAATTTTTTAATTTGCATCTAAATTAAAACCCTTTTTTCACAAATTTTTTGTACACATACAAATTCACTTAATTTATTAATAAAATAAAAATCTAAAATAAAATATAAGCCTTATCGTATAGATCAAAACAGAGAATTCTAGAATAAGTTATAAAATAAAAATTATTTTCTCCAATATATTGAAATATTATTTTGGAATTTAAAAAAGGAACTATTTTTATAAATTTAACAAATTACCCGAACCAGAAACAAATCCGTTATCAATACCGATACTGTATTTATAACATTGATCATTAGACCTAAAAGTTATGGACCTATATGATTTGATGGGCCGAAGATCCTATAGATATAGAATGTTCAAAGCCTTAGTTATTACTTTTGTTTTTTTTAAATATGGCGATTCTATTTCTTTAATAGACATGAAATTGTTTTACTAAATTATGTACAAGGAACATCATTTCAAAAGGATCACGATTATGAAGTCAAAATAATCACAAATATATTCTTATATCAAGAAGAGTGAAGCATCTCATATCTATCTTCAAGCAAAACAACTCAAACCTAATGTTAAATGAAATGGCTTAAGCCTAATGATAAGTGAAATAATAGGTTAAACAATGACTAAAATTAGTTAAAAAAACATAATAAATGGTGAGTAAAATGCAAACTAAACACCTAGTGAAAATCATAGAACAAATAAACAAATCAAAACAAGAACAAGAAAAAAGGAAAAAGGAAAAAAATAGACTAATAAAATAACATGATGATAGGTGTATGAAATGAAATAATGGGGAAGAAAATACATTATACTTTTGAATGAGTCTATAACATAATAGAATGATGAGCTTTTAAAATGACACATCCTTACACAACATTATCCTTATAACATAGCAATCAAATGAGCTTTTCTAGTGACATGTCCTAATGAACTATTTACTTATGACATAATAATATATTTGTAAATTATTTAATTAGAAAATTTAAAATATATTAACAAAATTTAATTCATATAATCCTAATACAATTTAGGATTATAATTTATATTCATTACCAACGTACTATAAAACTAATGGATCACATACAAAGAATAATTAAAGAGAAAAAAGATAATTTAATCAAGTTGGACTTTATTGTAAAATTTGAAACACTTTAAGATCAAATATAAGATGTTTGGTAAATAAGGATCAATTTTAAATATTGAATATTATTTAGATAGAATTAGTATTTAATTAAGGTTAATTGTAATTGTAATAAAAATTGTAATCATAATTCAATTAAATTACTAAAAAGTTCAGGCCATATTATAAATAATCACAGGCTCCATAAGAGATAAAACTCGTAGCTTGCCCCCTTTATACACCACTTATATTTTTTTTTTTATAACTTATTTGTGTAGATATTGTTAGAAGAAGATTAATAAAGATATGATATTGGGTACATACGATACAAGTAGCTTTGAGTTATGCTGAATTACTAATTATTGAGGAAGATGTTATAATTAATCCTCTGCATAGCCTTCTTCCTGATATTTTGTTCGGGTTTTTATTTTATCATTCCCGACACAAGTGTCGAAGCAAATCATAATATCGCTGTGTCCAATATAGACAACGTTGATCGCGGGAGCATCTACCGAAGTCTTTGTTGTTAATATATATATATATATATTTTTGTGTTAGATTGGATTATCAATTGAGGCAGGATTGTAAATCTTCGTTTGGTTGGACTTATATCAGTAGAGTTTTTGTCAGTAAGGTTTTTTTTTTCTATAAATCTTTTCTGAGAAGAACTTTTCTAAGAAGCCAATTAACTGTTTGACAAACACTTAAAAAAAGAGTTTTTTTGAAAGAGTTTCATACAATAGACTGTTTAGCAACATAAAAATAAAAGACACTTATAATTTTATCTATATTTTATTTTGTAATAAAAATTATTTATACATATAAATATTATTTAAAGTATATTAAGCAATATGTAAAGTACATTATATTAATTATTATATAATTTTAAATCATATGAAACTTGTATGTGTAAAATATATCTAAATATTTAAAACAATATATTAATTATTTATGCATATAAATATTATTTAAAATATGCCAAACACAATATATTAATTATTATATAATCTGTAGGTATTGTGAGAATTATGTGTAAAATATAAGGACAAAAGGCACTAAAAAAATAAGCTCATTAATTGATCTGAAAATCTACCAAAAAAACTATTTGAGAGGCTTTTTTTAGTAGCTTCAAATTTAAGCTTCTTAAAAAGCTATATTTTGGCTACCAAAAAAGTCAAATCTATTAAAAAGTATTTTTTATTTTATAGCTAAGCACCCATTTTTCTTAAAAATGACTTTTACAGGCACTAAGTAATTGTTTGCATGATAAGTTCCATATTCCTCCACATTAGCACAAAGTCTCGTGAATTGTTATATATATGATAGTTGGCCTTTGGAGAACATGGGAGGTAGAAGTCACCACCCACTTAATGTTGTTAAACAATCAAGAGAGTGACTGTTACATGTAAATTAAAAGGAAAACTTATGAAAAGTAGTCTATAACGTAGGAAGCATATAGACCTTAGCTAGGTTCTCTAATTCCTCGAAAGTGCAGCCGCTTGGCAGCGTTATGGACGGTTCACTTTATATGTTACTCTTTTCAAATCTGTCTTTAGATTGCACAGATTTCATATATGCATAGAATGTATGTAGTTCCTTCACAATCACATGCTTGCTTCTGTTTATTGTTAGTCCGCCAATACTTGTCTCGCTCTTTGAGACGTCAAATTAGTGACTCGATTGCTGATTTGGGCATAGAACCTTCATCTTTATGAGCAGAAAATCTTTATCTGCTTCCATGCAGAGAGGAAAGTAAGAGTCACCAACAACAACATGTGAACTGATAAAGGAAATTCCTTTTCTTTCAAGTGTAGTCACATAACAACCCAACAACAAGAACATATCTTGCCTCCAAATTTAACCAAATATATATGTATTTATATATCAGTTGGGAAGTCTTCCTTCAATCCTCCCTCTCTCAAGTAGAAAGGCATCCCCACTGGAGTAAGTGGTCCATTAACACTTGATTGATGATGGAGTAACAATACAAAACACAAGGCAGGAATTTATGATTTAATTCTTAATTTCAACTTAAATATAAAAAGAAAAAAAGGCAACCTGTACACATCGTCACCATCATTACAATCATCATTTACCAGTCCACATACCAAAACTCTTTTGCTTCTTTTTCAACCTTCTTCTTACCTTTTCCCCCTCCTCATCTTGCCTGCTACCTCCTCTACACTCCCATGTCTCATTCCACATGTCTCTGGCTCTCTTTTTCTCAGAAGGAGACCACCACTTATTCCATAACATTTACATTTTTACATAGCACCAAGGAGGCAAGCCCTCTTCTTTCCTACAAATTTCTTGATGCTTCTGTACTTTAATTTATCTTTGCTGCTCTTTCAAACCAAGCCGAAGGCGGATTGAATTAATTCATCCAACAAAGAAGAGGAGTGGGAGGAGTGAGATCGATTGTATAGGCAAATGGGTGCCAGAGTTTTCTACTATCTAATTTTTTTCCTCTTAGTTCTCCCCCTCTCTTCAGGTGACTTGATCTCCCTTAAAATTTTTGCCTATGCATCTCTACTTCATCTCCATCACACCTTATTGAGCTAAACAGTTTCAGAGCTTCTCTTTTCTCATCTTAATGTTTTATGTGGCTATTAGCAATCTAGCATCTCTGTATATGATGAATGCATGCATTCAAATTAACATGATTACATCTTCGTCCTGATGTCCTTTTCTCCAGCTCCAGTATCTCTTCGTCCATGTCTAGTCCTTTGATTTCAAACTTTTTGTCACTTTACATGTTGGATATGGAAGTTGGCTGCTTTTTCCATGTGGGTTTTGTTCTCTTTTTCTCAGAATATGATTCCTGAAGTCAAAGTTTGAATCTTTTCGTCACCTATACGAATTAGGTTGCTTGAATATTTACAATTTCAATTACTTTTGTCGTTAGTTGTTACCATCGCTGGAATGCATGATCCAGTTGGACAACAATTTCTACTGTCTCTAATTGTCTACTGCCCCACAGAGTTTCAACTTCATGAACTGTTTTCAGACAAAAGACCAGTTTTTCCACGTAAATTAATTAACTACGTTGTGCAATTTCAGGAAATAACGATACAGAGAGATCATCCACGTCTAAAGGAATAGACGATGTAATAAAAAGTTTAGGACTAACTTCTGTTTCCCACAGCCAAAAGGACATTACTACTCCCATAACCACAGTCCCCACAGTAACTCCTACCACAACTCCGACTCTTAATCCCAATTCAGACCCTGATACGGTATCACCGGCCACACTTACGCCGATGGTAACTCCGACGCCGATGTCTCCCGGAGCTAGTTGGTGCGTTGCCAGCCAAAGTGCATCGCCAGCTTCTCTGCAGGTTGCATTGGACTTTGCCTGCGGCTACGGTGGCGCAGATTGTGCGTCCATTCAAGAAGGTGGAAGTTGTTACAATCCCAACACACTGCATGATCATGCCTCCTATGCATTCAACAGCTATTATCAGAAGAATCCAATACCAAGTAGCTGCAATTTTGGAGGGACAGCACTGACCACCAGCACAAATCCAAGTAAGTCAATGTGTAAATGTTTTTTTTAAACCTAATATAGTAAGGAAAACCTGTCTAATTGAAGGAAGATGGTGGTGACTTAATGGGTTGCCTAGAAAAGAAATAAAAAGAGTACTCAACAATATTCCCATTCGATGGGACCAATATTATATATATATATATAGTATTTCATTACTTCAGGTGATCCACATATGTTGTGGGCTAGTTTCTGCATACCACCCTGAAAAGTCCATAACAAGTTGAGCCAGAGAAAGAAAGTTGATTGTAGGTCCTTGCCTCAAAATGTGTTCAACATCATGACCTTTACTCTCTCTTTCTTTTCAGGTACAGGCACTTGTCAGTATCCATCCACTAGGTAAAGTTCTCCTATGCCTCCCTTTTTTTTAGAACGTTCCTTCGCGTATGTTTCAATTTGTCGCGTCTCTCAAAGGATTCTCCACATTTCATATTGTGATTTTTGCAGCACAAGCTCGTCTATATTGAACACCACAAATTCAAATGGTGCAACAGTTTTTGGTGCAGTACCTTCCACTCCCTCTATTCCATCACCGGCTGCTAAAACAGATGCCTTTCCGCGACTCGAGTTCATGGTAACGCCTCTGATTCTGCTGCTTTTCAAGCATCATATCTAGAAGATACGGAAGCTGAATTGCCTTATACTCTGTTTGATTGATTCAAAGCTAGTGTTACGTATTTTTTGAAGACACACAAGCATACAAGCAGATATCGTATGTCTAATGGAGGTACTAATAATTAGGAATCCCCTTGGATGGACAAGCAGATATCGTATGTCTAATGGAGGTACTAATAATTAGGAATTCCCTTGGATGGATACATAGTTTTCTTGAGAATGTAACGCTGCATCCAGTGGTTTATGTAAATTTGTTGTTAAGAGTCGAAAAGTACAGTTTGATGAGCTTATTGTGTTGTTTGATACAAACACCTTGGAGAAAAAGGTACTAGTTTTGTAGTGTTAGATTTTGAGTATATGGAGAAGTTAATGGTTTGAATAGCTAACAGATTGTATTAATTAATCGACAGATTTTGGGCTTCAACCAGTTCACATTAACAAAAAGAAAGAAAGAAGTCCTACATACTATTCCTAAATATTATCACCTTTTATATCCCAAGAAAGAATTTAAAAGCACTATCATTTTATGTGGAAGTAAACTTCAGCAGTGTCGTTGCAGTCATTGCATAAGGTCCAAACCTGCAAATTGTACTAGCATCTTTAGATGTCTTACAAGGAAGTAATTAGTTCAAAACTCTAATAAGACATCTCTAGATAAGTAGTTAAGACGCTTAAGAAGCCATCTTTTCCGGGGTTTTCTAGGTTCATTTGTGAAAAAGAGAGCAGAAGCATGCTAAGACAAAGAGCTTTTGTCTCAGGATCAATCAATTTTCCCGGAATGATAACAGCTAACAAGAATGGAAGATAGTAGTCCGATAGCAGACACTGAGATCACTATTTTGGTAAATTTTAAGGCAATTAGTGTAGTAAACAAAGGAGATCTATACAAAGATAAAGGAGAACACTCAAATAATATAAACAATTCACTTGATTTTGATTTCTTGTTTATATTTTGGAAATGAACTAGTACATGGTAGTTATAGATACATAAGATGTTGGATCCCGTTTCCGGAATCCAACTCCTCAGAAAAACATGAAACGTGATTGTGCATATGATCTTGAAATTTTTTTTTCTTTCTTTTCATAATATCCCAAAAATCTTACTCACCATTTGTTCAAAAGTGTGCTCATACAAATCAGTCACCATGCTTGAACTCTAATTGTCTGCTTGTGAACAGGATTTGGAAATCTTTATATTTGAATTTCAATTTGACTTCTTCATAAGAATCATAGCTCTAAGTCTCTATTTTGTTTTGACGCGAGAATCACCTCAATCGAAGTTCTACAACTCAACATATTATCGAAATACCAAAATGTGCTCATTCCTCAAATATGCTCTCTCAACTGACCTCTCACTTGTTCTAATGCAAACTCTCTCAATTTAACTCCAAATGATACAAATTTTCATGGAGAGATAGATACATGTCTTAGGAATCTATTCGTCCAAAAATTACCTCAATTGGAGGTCGGATGAGTGAGCTATGCTCAAAAGAGTAAACCATGTTCATATCCAAAATCGATTTGAACCTCTCTTGGCGCGAATGCCATACCTTTCACTACAAATATCGGATTGACTTCGTTCTTAGACCATTAGAAAGTAGACTTCAAGAGCTACAACTTTCATACAGACTACAAAACCTGATTCTGCCTCTAAGAGGGTCAATTATTGCAATCTTTCCCGTGCATGTCCGTTAAATGGACATGCATTGTCCGTTAAATGGACATGGAAGTCCGTTTAACGGACCTTCTCGGGTGAAATGGTGCAGTTTGCTCGTGTATCGGGCAAGAGAAGGATCAAGAGCCTTCTCTCGACTGCCCGCTTGTGGCATGCGAGATTCGAAAAGTGGACTCATTTCGTTCACAGTGTAAACTTCAGTTTCTCCTTTTCGTTCCACGGAACCCTCGAACCATTTGTTTATGTATTTGCATTTTGATATGTTAAGTTATTATGCAATTTGAGTGTTATGCTTTGATGATAAATTACATCCAATATGTTTTAAGTGATGATGTATTGAACTATGAGTTGTGAATTGGAATTATGAATGTTGAACTTACAATGCTAGATTAAGATAAGATGTGTATGCCTATAGGAATATTCACATATATGGTTGATTGTGTGGCTCGTTGCCAATGGCTATAAATATATATTGGCCACTTAGCTGTGTAGCTTAACCCATCATTTTTTTCCTCCTCAGATGCGTAACTAGAAGATTAGTGATCCTTGCAAGGCATTCGGAAACACCAAGATAGCTAGAGATCTTTTGTACTAAGTTAGTAACTAATTTGGATAGCTTTATAGGCATATCAAACATGAACATCCTTTTGTATTTTGTATTATGTTTGATGTGTATGTTGATATGTAAGTAAAGCTTGTTCAAACATTTACTTTGTTTAGAAATGAGAATGGGAAATTGGGAAGTTCCTTTTGAGTATGATTATGTTATTTTATAGGTTGAGTACGATGCTTATGGAAGTGGAATATGTATGTGCATATTTTTCTTTGTTGAGATTGTAAATTGTTGTTTGTTTTAGAAAAGTATGTTAGAGATTGAAAAGGTTGCATGAGATGAATTATTTGAGGTGAGATTCAAGAGTTTAACGAAAAGCAATTAGTAGTTTAATTGATACGAAGAGATATTGCATTTTGTAAGCTTTCATAGGTGTAGAAATTGTGTTCTGAACTCAAAGGAAAAACTGTATCAATTTAGGTTGAATTAGACAAAGTTGTCTTATTAGAAGTTGTAGATTATCTTTCTAGCTTTCCAACTTTATAAAGTATTTGATTTTTGGATATCGAAGTTGAGAGATATGATTACTAGAATTTTGTGATACTGCATAGGATGGACTTTCAGGATAAGTACATTGATTGGATATTTTAGCCCTTTTAGAGGCAAAATATCTTTTTGGAGTCTTCACAGAAGTTGTAGGTCTAGAAGTCTTCTTCGAAACAGTATTTGAATAAACTTAATCCGATATCTCTAGTGAAATTTATGCTCTTTTTACCAATACAGGTCAGAAGAAGAACAGGAAGAAAGGGAAAGTCGTGATCGCAACTATGCGCGATCGCGACTCTGCGGATTTCGCACAACTTGCGATCACGACCCGTAAGTCTTCCCTACCCCCCCAACCTAAACATGTTCATCTCTTTTGGCCATAACTTTGTCAGCCAACCTCCAAACAACCTGAATTTTAAAGCAATGGTTTCCTAACACATTCCTCTATCTATCCATAAAAATTTATAGCTTTTGGTATTGATTTGGAAAAGATTGATTGAATCAAAGTAAGGGTATGATTTGGAAGAACATGAATTGGATACTTTTACTAAACATACTTTGGTATTTTGAGCATATCTTAAGCTATAGAGCTCCGAATGAGATAGTTGTTGTTTTCAAATAAACTAGAGACATAGAGCTAAAATTGTTTTGAAGAAGTGAAATTGTGATTTTGGTGATTGGCTGGTGTGGGCACGTCACCCTTGTGAGATGACGGCAAATGAGAGTTTATTGACATAACCCTACAAGGGAACCCGCTCATGCTTTATGACTCCAAATAGTTGGGCTCCGAAAACGAGGTTCAACATCTTGTGGTATCAGAGGTTAGGCTTTTTTCTAGGCTTAGAATGCATAGTAGGATGAATTGCTATGCTATGTGATAAATTGTTTACATTGTGAATTGATTATCTGCATTAAGTGACATACATATCATGCATACATGTAGGAAATAAGATTAAAGTGAAAAGTAATCTAATTGCTAGTGTTTTAAATTGGAGGAGTAAGATGCCACCTCGTAAAAGAACACGAGGAGTTTTGCAAGGATCTGCTGCACTTGATTCCTCACTATTAGAGAAGGGTACTGGTGAGTATAGAATCCCAGTAATTGCTACTGCCTGAGTCACATGTATGAACTTTCGTTAAGAGTTTGGACTATTAGAAACAATGAGAAGAATGGTGTTTTGTTAGAATGTAAGATAAGGAAAGTTGTGGATATTTAGAAATAAGAAATATTACGTAATCCGATATGGTAGACATAGATTCAGTATTTGTGGTTATGTCAGCAAATATGGTAACATAATTTTATTGTGGATATGTACTTGAATTGAGATGGATGTGAAAATATTTTCATGAATTGACTGAAAGAGAAATAGAGACAGGGATGGAAACAACAAGATATAAAGTGTACAAGCAAAGCGGAATTGAAATGTTGAACTTGGAATTTATGATCTGGCATAAGATTGTGTTAGTGAATTTGAGATCAGAATTTTAAGATGGCTATGCGTCTATAATTTTAAATTGATTAAGAACGTACGTATGGAAAATGAAACAAATGATAGTGATGTGTAGAAGTTATGTGATTACAATGGTGAATAATTTGATTGAGTACATACGAGATCTATATTTGGATATGGTATAGGAGAAAATCTATTATCCCTATAGTTAAAATTATGAGATGAATCAGAGTAACGCGATGGAAGTATGGTATAGGTGATTATGCCGAAAAGGTAACTACTATATCGTAGAAAATTCAAGGGTTGTTCAAGAGCAATTGAGATTGATGTATCATTAGCATGAGATATAAATTAGTGACCTGCAGAAATTACTTTTGTATATAAGATGTACTGATTTTGATGGTACATCCCAAAATATAAGAGTAAACGACTATGCCTTTTATTTCATTGGGTTTTATTATAAAGGATATTTTGATCATATAAAGTGTGATAGAAATTGAAATTATTAAAATATCATGAACAATTGAAATTTATCATCTTTAGGCGTTAAGAATGGCTGAAACAACATTGATGATGAAAACAGTTGATTGATAAAGATTGCATGAACAACATAGATGATAGTGGTAAGAAATGTTCTTTCGAAGAATAATTTCATTGAATTAGGTTAAGCAGGTAGATAATTTATATCAAGAATGATCAATTAAAGAACAAATTAGAAATTAATATGTAATGAATCAAAAGTAAATATTAGAGTCCTATTCCTAAAAGAGACTCAGGCGTAAGAAGTAAAATATGCTATCAAGAATGTATGTATTTTGTTTGATGTAAAGTATCCAACTATGTGAGTGGATTTCTGAATTTGAGGAGACATTGATTGCTAATATGAGGAAATCTAAAGAATGGAGAAAATCATTCGAGAAAGGTAAGTCAATTAGGAAATTGAAAATAACGTGAGATAATGTTACCTCATTGAGGAATTAGTTACTTAAGGAATCATGAGAACTAATCATGTGCATATGGAACTTTGGAAATATTTGTTCGAGTTAATAAATGCCCCAACGACACTATGGTGTTAGAGATTAAGGTGATTCAAGCAAAATTTGATGATATATTAAATGTATCCGAAAAGTTGAGAAGAATAGTTTGAATACTTAAGGAAAAACGTGTAAATCGTATGAATAATTAAAGTAAAGAGAATTTTGAGGAATTATAACACCGATATTAATTATATCATCTGGATTTGGAGATTTTATAGTATAGAGATTAGGATAAAATCCAATGCAGCATGGTAAAGTGATTTCATATGCATGGAGACAGTTGAAACCTCATGGGTTGATTATTTGATATATGAATTGAAACTTGGTGCAATAGTGATTGCTTGAAAGTTCGAGGCATTATATGTATAGAAAACATTTTGGATATATATAAATATACACATCATTAAAGTTTGAAGTAATATTTGAGTTGAGAGAATTGAATACGAGATTGAGACAATGGATAAAGTACTAAAAGATTATGATGGTACAAATGAGTATTTCCCAGCAAAGTTAGAGTTGTATATGATAAATTAAGCAGGAATCCCAATAGTAGTTAAGCATGAATTCAGATATAGAGGTTACCAGATCTAGTGCAGAAAGGAGTATAGAATGTGGAGTTGAATTTGGGGCAAATCAAAGTACTAATTGCTATGGAATTGAAGATCAGTTTCACATAAAAGGATTAACAAAGCCCAAATTGAGGATTCAGAAATTGTGAATCTTATTGAGGAATTGAAAACAAATCTGAATTCCGAGTTCGAATTGGAAAATGATGTTTGTGATCGAAATGAGAAGTATGTGTACTGATAAAGATGATTGAGCAAAGAGATTGTTATAGAAACATAAATAACAACCTATGATATACATCCTAGTAGGAATACATCGAGGTAACATTTGATGGCTAAGGAGGTAAAAGCAAATGACCACACTTGTGAGTTGCTAACAGTCTTAACTGTTGTAGATATGCTTAAAGTTTATATTTTGGAGTTCATATGAATATGAAATCAATGTAAAGCTTTGATTGACTTTAAGCAGAACAACCATTATCGCAGTGATGTCATTAGAATATTGTATAGGGCATTACATGAAAAAAAGGAATCGTCTGCCCCTACATTTAAAAAAATGAATAAGGCCTAAAATGGTTGGAAGTCAGGATGGATTCAAAAGATATTGTTGATAAATGAAATAAATCTAAAGGAGAGTGGGTGGATCAACACGGAAGGTATGAAGTAAAGTGAGATGAACATAAGAGTTAAGTGTATTAACACTACAGAGATGTGAATTAATAAGTGATTGAAAGACCGAGAGAGTCTATTGACTATGGTCATTTGAAAGAAATTATTCAAGTGAAGAAGTTACTTGGGAGACTAAGGAAAACATAAAACAACTTTACCTCCATTTGTTTGATCACTCAGGTAAGAATTTCGAGGACGAAATTTTTTAAGAGGGGAGAATTGTTGGATCCCGAATTCTTCTTGGAAGTTAAAAATATTAAATGAGAAATTTTGGAGATTAGTTATGATTAAAGAGAAAAAGGGAAATTCTTGAATTAGGAATGAAGTAGGAAATGGTTTAAGTATAAGATGGGTTATGTGTGAAATGTTGGAAATTAAAAGCTGGAAGATGTAGTTGAAACATATTCACTGAGTATACTTTGGTGTTTCAGCCATAACTTTTTCTCTAGTTATCCAAACGAGATGATTCTTGATTTGTATTAAACTAGAGAGATAGAGCTACAAATTTTCAGATGAAATCGAATTCTAATTCAGTCTTTAAGAATTTCAATTTTTGGATAGAAGTTGAGCACAGAATATTGTTTCAGTATAAGACTAGTTCGAAAATGTTTGGGACATAACTTTCAGATTACCAAACCAAAATGAATGATTTTGGTGTCATTAGAAAATTAAGACAATGAAGAACATTTTTCTAGAAGGAAGTATTATCAAATTCCTTCAATTTTTCCATGATTATTAGTTAAAGAGTTAGAACTATAAGATGTTAGTTTTAATAAACATAAGGGGGTAAAATTGGAAACGCCAAGTAAGTGAGGGGGGAAATGGGAAAAATACCAAATAAATGGTCTTGAATTAGAAGAAGAGAGGAGAGTGTCATGAGAAGCAAAAAAGAGGAGAGAAAAACGTGAAATAACAGAGGAGAAGAAGAAGATTGTGGGAAGCTTAGAAGGAAGAAGAAAGAAGAAGAAAAGAAGAGGAAATCAACTTATTAGAGGTAAGTTTATCATCTTTCTTCTTGCTTT
>JANKOE010000009.1:543480-558731 GCA_026284465.1 Erythroxylum citrifolium | reverse complement strand
CTATCAATAATTATTGTTTTTTTATGTAAGAACCATATATCATTATATTAGAACCTTCATGTAAAAACTATTTGAAAATTTTAACACCATATAAAATTGTCAAATCATATCATTTAAAAGATAAAAATAAAATATATAAATCTATGTAATATTAATTAATTTTGAGTTTATGGTTTCATAAATTATTGAAATAATTTGACATTTTTGGTAACTAAATTTATTTTTACACTTACAATCATTGTCAATAATATTAATTTTGATTTTTCTCAACTATGATGTTCAATTACAAAATGATCAAGTCAAAGGTAGTAAATTCATAACTATAAATAAAAGAGTGATTTTGTTATTTAAGCTTTTGGTGACGATTTAGAAAATTCGAGCCAAAAATCCTACCTTTCATTACAATTTACAAGATCATGGCCAAAGGCTTTAAATCGTCAACAAAAGTGTTGCTTTTCGCAACGATTTACAAAGTTGTCATCAATCGTTACAAAAGGATGAGCCTTTTGCGACGATCCTGAGAAAACATTACTAAAGATTTGCATTTAGCGACGATTCTATAAAAAGTCGCGAAATGGTAAACCTTTGGGGACGTTATTCAAAATCGTCTCCGAAAGCTAACTTTTAATGACGATTTTGAAATCGTGGCCAAAGGTCAAATGCTAAACTTAACCGTATATTTTTCTTAAAGAGTTTTCTATAACAAATTTTATTGTGAAGAGCCAATATGTTAAAAATATTTATCTACAAAAAAATTGTTAAAAAACTATATGTAAGTTAAGAGGAAACGTATTGCCTTTACGAGGGTCGAATGACATTAATCTTAGATCTGGTGGATACATATAAAGCTTATGTAGATTTTTCTTGTCTTTGGTAGATGTGTTGCAATCAACTATTTATTAGGATATGGACCTGGGGCCTCATCCTGAGTATGCTTTGTCACATCACTCTGACAAGTTACCCATTTGATGTAACAATACAAACATGTTTGCTTCCATTGAGAATATTTTTGGTACAACAAACATGTTGCTTCCTTTGATATGATATAGCAATACAAATATGTTGCTTCCCTTGAGAATATTTATGGCACAACAAACATGTACTGTTTTCCATATGTGGGCGATTTGTCTCAGTCAAAACGTAAAGTCGGTTACCTTATACGTACAGCAGCCGGACCTTCCACCTATCTGTCGTCAATATTATTATATCTATCTAACATTTATCTTCATGCATTGACCAAAAATACGAGACGAGTAATTGAGTTGACACAGGCACTACAGAAGTAACAACACATACGTCAGTAATTAATTCGTTTCTTCCTCTTATGATCCTCATCCACAACTCCATCATTACCTGCTAGAATCATGTACTTATCCTTCCTTGTAAAACTTGTGCACTCAAATCCCAAAGCCTCACCCAATGTCTTCTGAATATGGTTTGCCACTTCAAAGCTGCTTCTGCCACCACCACATGTCAACTCTGTTGGCAATTTCTCAAGTATGTGTATGTGATAGTGAGGTTTTGGGTTCATCAAGAAGAATATGGGGTCCAAGAACTTCAGCCCACTTGCCGTTGTCCCGTAAAACATGCTTACTCCAGTGTCCATGGCAACTGGAATGATATCGTCACTTAATTCCGCAAATAATGAACTAAACCTCAGCAAGTAAGGCTCTCTACAAGTGGTCCCTTCTGGGCAAATCACTAAATCACCGACACTTAATAATCTCTGCATTGTTTCTGCATCTTGTTTCCTCTGCCTCGTCAACCTAACAGTCCTGATGGGAGCAATCAACTCGGACATTTTGCTCAGGCTGTAGGTCACGGCGGTCAAAGGCTTAGCTACAGAGGTGCTCAGGATAACAGGGTCTAGGAGAGTCCTGTGGGTGCAAACATAGAGGACTCCTTTTTTGGTAGCTGAACTACCTGCAGGGCATAACCCTTTGACCCTTAGATCGATCCCACTCCATGTGCCCAACAATATGGCTAACTTGTATGGAAGCACTACACCGATAAGGAGCCTGAAAATGGAGAGAATGAATCCAAATGGAAGCCAAAGCAGCATTTCAGCAGTTGCTTTTGGAGTGGGCAAGAAGGCCAGCCTTCCGTCATGAAATATAAGAGGCTTTGGGTATTTGTCGAATGTCATCACTGAACTTGGATGCCCCTTGTTCTCTTCATTGTTCACCAAATAAGCTTCCTTTACACCATTCAAAAGAGATATATACATACATTAATACATTGTCGTTAAACAAAATGAATACTTTTCTTATTTATTTCTCACCTTGCAGAGGGAGATGAAAAGATGATCGTGGAGGCTTGAACCTCCAAGGCCTATATCAGGCTTTTTGTCTCCAAAATAATCCTCGAGAGCTTTCTGTTTTACAAGCAAACCAGACTGAGACACTAAGCCTGTGTAATACTGTCCAGCTGTGTGTAGTTCTGTCCCTACAGTCTTGTGGACCTTCAAATATCCCTCCAGAAAACCTTGGACCATCACTCTAGGGACACTCGTAAAAACAACCTTTGACCCAGTTGATGCTACTACCTCGTACGCCTGAAGATGAAGATTCTCGAGAAAAAACTTCGGCAGAACAGCTCTGCTAACTGTATCAATATCCGTCAATCTAAGCCCACAAAAGGTAATGAATATCATAACCCTCAGTTCGCGCTCATAGTCCAAAACCCACAAAAGGGGACATGATAGTAACAACAATAATGCTCTGAAAATGCTACCACCTTCAAAAGCAACAAGCATGAAGTAAGGAAAGAAAGATCTGGTTCTTAACAAACCCCCGTGAATGTCACAAACCAATGTATCAAACCCTCTGTTCTCCAGACTACACTTGATCACATTAGGGAACAAAGGAGGGTGTTGTTGAGATGATTTTAATGATGGGCTCTTTAGAAACATCCCATAGCTCCTCATCTTCCTTGCCGCCCTGTAACACGAGTTAGCCAACAGCTGGTACAAGATCCAGTCTGCCAGCCTGAGAAGAACCATAGCAAAGACCATGGCTATATTATTTCTGCCGATAGATATATCCCACTGCTATCTGAAGCAGATCAGATAATATATAATGAGGCAGTGAAAGAGAGAAATGAAGCACAAGATAGTTAACTCTTGAGTCGAGGGGTTTGGGAAGCAGATAATAGTTATAGTGATTAAATGGTCTGGACATACTACTCCACTTGTGCTTGGCTGGCTAGCATTAATTGCAATACAACTCGTAACTGTGTTTAGGCCCCTTGTTGATAAGCTCTGTTGCCACAACTCTTCTACACAGATTTCGGTCTCGATCTTCACTTCCCTAACAGCCAGTGCAGGGTAGGGTAAGCAAGTATTGTTGAAGTTCTCTCACGAGCAGGTGTGTATGCGACTTTGGGTTTAGCAAACACATTCTTATTTCGAGTTAACCAGATTTTGTGTATGTAGAAAAGCTGCGTATTTGTGAGTGCAAGACGGGAAATTCGATGTAAATACGGCCACTGACAAGTATCCATCCCTACCAAATGATAAAAACGTGAAGCAAACGGCATCACAACTTGCCCGCGGGTTGTTTTACTATCCTTCTCAAGGATGTTTTCGGGTTGTCTCTTTGCCGTCTAGTCACTTAAAATTTTGTGTAACTTCAAGGCTTAGGTGCATTGACAGCGGACCTTTTTGTTTTTTTTTGGACTCAAGTGAAACTACGTTTCGAACCGTTTTTATGTATACGGTCATCTAAAATTTAAGTTCAGAATTTTATTTCTTGCAAAAAATTTATCTGATTTGAGTGGGGATTAATATAGATATAAATAGTTTAAAATTGCTTTGCTATAATTGAAACCTTCCTAAAATACTTCGTAAAAAAAAAAAATTCTTATCCTTCTCGTAAAAAAAAAAGGGGTGAAGTAATCGAGCTTAACAAGCACATCATTTTCAATTCGATAGCCGCGCATTTGCCAAATTTCTAGGCCCAAGTTAACCATGAACGTGCTGTCAGTGTAATTGAAATTGTTGCACTCAAAGCACAAGATGCCAAATTTATTGGTGCAACTGTAAAACTGTCGACCGTTGAGCTCGCAACTGCCCATTTGCTCTTGAGCAAACTCGGAGAGAGCCCACTTAAGCGGAACAAGATCTTTTGTCTAGTTTTATGGTATTTTATTGTGTCCAGTAAATCTCAGTCATTCATTTATGCGGATCTCGCGTGAGCTCCACATAAATAAACGTGGAGCTCACATAAATAAATGGTTGAGATTCACTCTATATAATAAGACACCATAAAAACTGAACCGACCAATTTAATTAGAATAAATATGAACCGGCTAAGTTTTCGGTCCAGTTTGTGCTCTTAATCTCTGTGAAAAAAACCGGTCAGTTTCTTTAAAGATTGCCCAATTTTTTTAAAAAACAGTTAAGTCAGTCTTTTTAAATTATGTGAGACCCATGATCAATTTAATAATATAGGACCATTGTCTTTTTAATCATGTGGGATGCCACCAACATTTATGTTACTCTTTTAGCAATGCACACCAACCACGACTGTACCTGTAGTTGTAAATCTTTTAACTTTGAGTTTTAGTATAATGCATTATAATAATGAAAGTTGAGATTTTAAAGGGTAGACTTGTAAATCATTTAAATTTTCAATGAGATGTTTTTCTTTTCAACTTTTTCATATACAATTTAAATAAAAAATATATATTTCAAAATATATATTCTTTATATTTTAATTAAAAATTTATCTTTAATTATCCTTTTTTAAAAACGAATTACTATTTTATTCTTAAAAATACTAAATTTATTTAATCTCACTAATAAATTATATTTGTGAAAATTTAGATTCTTTATTTATCTCATATTTTAATTGAAATTTTTAAAATCATTATGGTTAGAATCTAATTATTATTTTTATCATAAATTTGTTTAATAAATTAAATTAGTAGTTAGTATATATAAGTAATTATGTTTAAAATAATTAACAATGTGTTAAAAATAATATTTAAAATATAAAGAAGTATATTTAAAGGACATTAAAAAAGAAATTAGAATAAACTTAGAGTTTTTTCTATTGACTTTCTTTAAATATTTCAACTTTTATAAGTTTTTAAATAAATTATAATATCTAAATACTATTATTATTATTATTATTTATTTTTAAAAAATTTATGTTAGATTCAATCTTAGTTTAAATTATTAGATTTATTATTAATCTATTATATATTAATAGACATTATTAGTGCATTTTTATTTTAATAAATAATTTTATTTTATAGTATATTTTTACTTATTCTTATAATTTTTATTTCTTATTTATTATATATCAGTTTTATAGCGGTCTAATACCGATTAAACCTTTAAATCTTAAACCTTTTTTTTACTGGTTTGATATCCGGTCCGGTTTGAAAACGTTGGATTTTATAAATGGGAAGAAATCTTTCTTTAGATGTGCCTTTTCGATCCACTTTAGTCATGTTTTTATTATTAGTAAATATAAAAAAATTAAAGAGAAAGACAACTCTCTATTTAAATATTAAGATAGGTAAGAAGTAGCTCAATAGTAATTGAGAAACTGAAGTCCATCTGAAAATTGTCCCGACATGTAAATTCATGTGTGGCAATTATAAAGAAATCATAATAATAAATAAAAGAGAGTAGATATAGAAAGATAAAAACAACGCCTGACCTGTGTCTACTTCCTAAGTTTCACTTAAGAAATTGTTATCTTCTTCTTTCATTGGTGAAGAACAATCCTTTATACAACATCTTTTTTGTCACAAATGAAGAGGAATCTTTACAATCGTATTGCTTTGTTACGAGTGAAGAATAATCCTTTATCAATTTTCATGAACAATCAAACAACTATCTCAACCTCGGCAAACCAATATAGTATATAAAAAATAATTAATTAGAAAACATGAATAGGTTATTACAATTTGGCAAATGCTAGTGTTAGTCAATAATTCTAAGTTTCTTTGTTATTATATATTTTGAGGAATGTATCAGTAAATTTTATATGATGTAGTAGTATATTTTGTATGACATAATGATATATTTTTAAAAATATGGTGGTACGTCAAAATAATATGTTACCTTCAATTAATCTCAAATTGATAATTCTTAACATTTTGAGCTAAATTACAACTTGTAATTTAAACTGTTTGATTATAATTAATTTAACAAAAAAATTAAGAGTTTTATTACAATTTTAAACTTTTTGAATTATAATTGAGACTATTTAGGTTATTTTTAAACATCATAGGTGTTATAGAGATTGTTAATGTAACACCCAGTTACTTCCTAGAAGGATATGCAAATGCCACACAAAACAGAACTAAAACATTCCAAACATTCCAAAGCACTTCCAAAAACTCAAACAAACATGCATTACATATCATTAGATGCTATATTTATAAACAAAACATATCAAACATATTGTACTGTTCCAAATACATGCCATACGTTCCAAATCCATCCTGTATTAAGGTTATTACAAACCATTAAACAAAATTTAAAATGTCTCTTTACATGTAATACAACTCAAAAATTCAAACAAAACAACTTCCAAAATGGAACACATTCTTCTTGGCCACTGCGATAGTCTTTGTGTAACATCTCATCCCCATATTAAGGGGTTAGAACCCAAAATTTCAGTACATGTGAGCTTAAAGTGAAATTAATAAAATGCATTTTCTTGCTCATGCATCATGTTAACATATATGCACATAAATACGGAATGTTTTCACATAAAAAGTGGTATATGCGTTCATTGACAACTTCCAGGTATAATTGATGTTAAATGTGATTTCTTTTAAATGAGGAGTAGAAGGAGTAGAAAGAGTGATCTTGGTATGAGTTGTGATAAGGAAAGATTTAGAAACAAGATTGGTAGTGATCTGGAAAATGTTCACTGAGTGTACTTCGATCTGTTAGCCATAACTTTTTCTCTAGTTATCCAAACAAGATGATTCTTGATTTGGATTAAATTAGAAACGTATGGCTACATTTCTTATGCAGACAAATAATTTCAATTCCATTTCTAAGAATCTCAAAAGCTGTCATGAAGTTAAGAAATTGGTGCAGCACGTTGGTGGATGAATGGAAAATTCATCTTCAGACTTTAAGGGCAAATTTGGGATTGATATAAATATATTTTAGCCTAGGTGCCTTCTGGAAATTTGTAGATCTTTCTTTTATTTTTCCAACGGTATATAGTATGAAAATTTTGGACATCGAAGTCAGAAGTTATGATCCATATAAGTGGTGACGTTCTGGAAGAAGAAATGAGACACAAAAGTGAGAAACAAAACTGAGACGCAAAACTAAGACGCAAAACTGAGACGCAAAAGTGAGACGCAAAAGTAAGACGCAGAAATGAGACGATGGAAAGTAAGATGATGCAAATGTGAGACGATGCAGAAGTCAGGCGATAGAATTGGCCTTAGAGGTCTTCATGAAAGTTGTAGATCTCGAAGTCCTCTTTCCAATAGCCTAAAAAAAAGTCAATCCGACACCCGTAGTGAGAGTTATGGCGTTTGCGCTAAGGCATGTACAATATGAATAAAGATATAAACATGTTGGATTTTTTTGGCCATAACTTCTTCTCTAGACCTCCAAATGACTTGATTCTTGAACCATTGGATTCGTAAGACACTGTTCTACATCTCTACCAAGAATCGTAGCCGTCTAAACTGAAGTGAGAAAGATTAAGTGCAAAGCATGGGGCGGGTACAGTGAGTGTGTTTTTTAATAACATGAACTGGTGTTATCTCACTGAACATACTTCAATATTTTGATGTTTTCTGGATCAGTAGAGGTCCAAATGAGATGATTTTTGTTTTGTGATAAACTAGAGACATGGAGCTATATATAGCATGAAGAAATCGGAACCTAATTCAATATCTAAGATGTTTAAATTCCAGATGGAAGTAGTGCATAGTATACTGTGTAGACAAGAGCAGTCCAAAAATATTTGAAGTATATCTTTTGAATCACTGAACTAAATTGAATGATTTTGGTGGCATTAGAAACGTAAGACAATAGGGGAGATTCTTCTAGAGGAAATGTTATGTCAGAATGTTCAAGGGTAATTGTGGCAAGACACTTAAGTATAAAGGACATAAGGTATAAATAGAAGGGCAAATGGGACAACTCTCAATCATTAAGGGCATAATTGGAAGAAGACGTGTTGTCTTGCTTATAAATGAAGAAGAAAAATGTGAATGGGAGGATAAGTAGTAGTGATTTATGAAAATGAGTAAGAAAGAGATAAGAGAGAGAAAATATGAAAAAGAAAGAGAGAGAGAAACAAGAGAAAATAAGATAGGGTTTTAATTTTCTTAGTCTTCAAGAGAGATTTTGAAGCTGTTTAAGAAGAGAGAAAGGAAGAGGAAGAAAAGAGCTTCCATTTGAGCTAAAGATCTCTTCATTTGGTGAAGAATTAAGGTAAGATCTTTTTGACTCTTTTGAATTTTTGGAAGGATTCTAATTCAAGGTGTTTAGAAAATGTTTGGGTTTAAATGTTCTAAAATCAATTATAGTGATTTTACATTGTGCTATTTTTAAGTGGATCCCTATTAAATTTTAGGAAACCAAGAGAATCCTACCCAAGAACAAGGGGAAAGATAATTGTGACTTGGAGTTTTGGCAAGCAAACTAGTTGGGTAAAATATTTATGGTTATTGTTTTAATGGGCAATGTGCCTAAATGTGTACATATGTTTAAATTGCTAAGCTATGAATGAGAATTGGATATTATGAGATCATGTGAGGTTAGAAAAGAGATGATAAGAAATTGAGTTATGATATAGAGTAACCAAGTGTTATGAATAAGCTAGACTTATAAAAAGGGTAAAGATTGAAAGGAGCATTTAGATTGATCATGTACAAATGAAGTGTAAATCTAAATTCAATGAGACATGTATGAATTTTGAAATGGGAAAGAGCATAAAATATTTTCTAGAGCATACCCGGGATTGTCATTAAGCATGCATTGTACATCATCCATTTATTACCCGTGTGCACTTATTAATGAGTATGAAATATGTGTTTTGCATACATGGGTTGTGCAGGGCAAGTGTCCGCTTCCAGGCGTTCCCAGACTTTGAAAGTAAAATGCTAATCTAGAGCGCACTGTGAGTAGACCAAGATAGCCTCACTTCATTGTTTGCTTCATTTGAATTTTTTATACATTGATCTCTGTATGATGATTGTGATTAATTGTGTTTGGATTCCAGACAAAAGGTCCGATGATTGATCTGAATTATTAAAGTGCTCATTGTATGTGAATAAGATTAATTAAGTGTTTTCAAAATGTGCATTGTATGCAAGATGATAAGTGATTGCTCAACTATATGTTGAATGCCGGGCTATGGTCCGATGATAAGTGAATGTGATCGAACAAGTGCATGCAATGTAAGTGATGCATTCCATCTCATGAATGCATAAAATATAAAGGAGTTGTGATTTGAGTCGCCTATATGAAGCGCTTCCACGTAGAGCTTTGCTCCGTGAACTCTGATTCTACAAGTAGAGCTATACTCAGTGAACTCTGTTATGACTGAACCCTATGGGCCAGTATTTGTGTAAATGAGCCTCGAGCTCAAAAGTGATTCAGAGCCTCAGGCTCAACGTTTAATGAGCCCTATATGGGACAGTTCTGGCACTTGGTCACAACAAAGTAACAAATAAAAAGTGAGTCTCATGCGCATTGCATATGCATAGTATGAATGATTAAGTGTAGTGAATGTGAAATAATATGATATATGAATTATTTGTTATATGATTGAGTGAGCCATCAATGATGGCCACTCACTGAGTTCGCAAAACTCACCCAAAATTTGCAACTATTTTTCAGGATTCAAAAGAATACCCCGTTAAGCCAACGGGAGTATACATGAAGCATTCAAGTAAAGGATAGAGGTCGGGATCAGTTCGCGTCTGCATTGCATCTCTTTATTTTGTATTGAATTGTAAATTCCGCATCTTTTCGTATAAATGTGTATTTCGAATTGATTCAAGTGTTTTGTATTCATGAAAGGGCCCGAATGGCTATTTAAAATTGTGTTAAGTGAAAATGTTTATGAATGAATGTGGGCCTAATGTGAGTTTCGATTTCCGCATATATGTTTGTGGTTTTAAAAAAAAGTATACCGATTTTCGAATGATTGAATGATTTAGCACACCACCCTCGCGGGCACGGACTCGGATATCACCCTTGATGTCAGGTTCGGGTCATTGCGGGAGTGGGGTGCTACAGTAATATTAAATACTAAATATTTATATAAAAAGGGACTTAAATATCTGGTCTATAAAAAAGTAATTAATGTAATATAATTATAGATAACAAATTTAAAAGTATTAATTTTTTTTAAAATTTTAATTTAATATTAAATATTTTAAAATTTTATTTTAATGACTACTTGTTTTAAATTTGTATAAATTAAGTCAAATTTATATCTTTATCTCTATCTCTATCTCTATTTCTTTGAGTAATTTGTAATAAATTTTGGATATAATAGTTTTTTAGTCCCTTAATTTCTCAGCCGCTTGAATAAAACTCTCCTCATAGTAACGTTTTCAAAATTAGCAGGATGAGTTCAATCCCCCAACCCAATCAGTTGATTACCAAACATAATTATAAGCGATTTGACATAATCAAATAGCTAAAATCTTTCAATCTGCCAAAAAATAGCTGATAAGTCATTTATCAAACAAGGTCTTAATGTACATATGTAAGTAACCTAAGTTTGATCGAGTTTACTTTGGAAGTTTTTAAGACCTTTGGGAGGGTCATAATATATGCAACCTTACCTTTGTATTTTTACAAAGAAAATATTTATGCAACTTGAACATATGACCTTATGGTCACAAAATAGCAACTTTACCAATTGCTCAAAAGCTCATCATTTTGGAAGTTACCAATACACATACATTAAACATTTACAAATGAAAGTTTTATTAATTAAGTTCAAAATATCAAAATTGAGGTTTAAAAAACAAATCTTCCCTACACTCTAAATTTTTTGAAAATTTTTGCTAATTTTCAATTAAAAAACTCCTTTTATCAAACTTTAACTAAAATAAAGACAAAATACTTGCAGAATAAATATTACACTTGTACCAAAATTAAATATTACTTATATGATGATTTAACTCAACCCTTAAATTCGAATTGAATTAATCAAATTTGAATTAAATTAATAATTTATAATAAATATCTTAAAATATTAATTTAAGTAAGTTTAATTAGTTTTGATTAGATTTAAAAGTTGAGTTAAGTCACTATATTAGTAACATTAGATTAATCTATATTTAGTATTTATTTATATCACGTGTGTTTTGTCATTATTTTTAATCAAAGTCTATAAGAAAGATTAAAAAAACTTGTAACGCCCCAAAATCTCGATTTCTTAATTAGTACTTTTTGGGCCTTGAATAGTACATCCTGAGGTGAATAGTGACATCCGGGACCTAAATTGCACTTTATTTTATTTAACATCAAATAGTATTACTCAAGGGCAATTCGAGAATCAAATTTGAAGTCAATACGAGCTAAATTTGATGGTTTGACCAAGAGTTGATTGGTGGTTAAAGTTTGACCTGAGAAACGAGTGAAAGTCAAACCTAAAATTCTATAAGATCCTTCATTTCTTTATTTGTACATGTCATAACCCAAAACAAAATATAATTATTTGGTACATCCACCTCCAAATCTTTCATAATCCTCTACGTGACTTTAGTATTTGTAGTAAATCTACTACAGCTTTCTTCTAATTTTCTTCAACACCTACGCACGAAAAGAAAACTACACGTTAAGCTATAAGCTTAGTAGTGTTCAAACAGCTCCATTTATCACCCAATTCATTTCATTCATCCCATAACATGCATGGCATATAATAATTTTTAAATATACAAATAAAATATCTTCATTTATTCCTAAGCATAAATAGACATCAAAATTAATTTATAAAATTTAAGCATTTATCTATTATATTAATTCATATCTAATTATATAATGATCAATAAATTTTACAACCAATTACTACTTCTATTTAAAGTTCTTTAATCATTAGTTATACATTTATACATTCTTTTGTAATTGTCCCAAAGTAAAATCCAACAGAATTATATCGCTAAGTCAAATAACTAAGATTTTAAAATACGGGACTGAACCTTTGGAACTATATGGTCCAACGCTCTAAAATCTTGATTTCATAAATATTACTTTTTGGATCGTAAATAGTATATCCCAAGGTGAATGATGACACCCAGAACCTAAATTGCACTTTATTTAGCATCGAATAGTAGTATTCAAGCATAGTCCGATGATCGAATTTAAGGTTAAAATGAGTTCATTTTGAAGGTTTGACTAAGAGTTGACTAGTAATCAACGTTTGACTCGAGAAATAGGTGAACGTCAAATTCAAAAATATTAATAAAAAAATAATATTAATTAAGGTCTTTATGTGAAGTCGGAATTTTTATCTTAATGGTATTTATTGAAAAGAAGAAAAGAATTTCATTTTTTATGCATTAATGATAATTATTTTTAATGGACCAACTAGCATTAATTACCACCAAATATTTTTAGTTGCCACCAAATGGCATTAATTGGCACCTGTTTCACTCTCTTCTTTCCCAAAGTTTTCGAGAAGCAAACTTTCCATCTTTCTTGTCTGCTTTCTTTCTTTTTTTTTCTTCCGTTTTCAAGCTAACATTTTCTATCTTTAACCCCAAAATCAACTATTAAATACTAACTCATCAACAAAGCGTCCAAAAACTAATAAAGTGTAATTGAAAAAATACTATTAAATAAAAACAAATCGTTTATTTTAATTTATAAAAATTGAATAGCTTACGAAAACTGGTCAATTAATTAATAGACTTATCAATTTTTAACAACAAAAATTAAGCTAAATTGAACCAAAAAGTTAGAAACCGATCTAAACAGTTAGCCGGTTCAAGATTGCTACTATTAAACTAGTCAAAATGACTCCGTTTTTTAAACATTTATTATAAGTATATATATAATTGATTTATTATAATCCATCAATTATTTTTAGGTTCAAGGGTATTCAAAAATGGTAATTTAATTATGATAAATTTACTTCACAAAAATTAAATTAAATTTCAATAATAATAATTATTATACTCTAATCAATTTTTTAGAAAATTTGAAAATTAGAAAGACCTAAAAATAAATTATAAATCTATAATAATTACTAATACTACACTCAGTTAGAAATTTTGTTCTATATTTAACAATTTCCAATTTTTACTTCTTATTTTTAAATAATTATTTTTACAAGTCTGTAAACTTGATTAAACCAAAAAAATCTACTACCTTTTCAAAGTAGAAGTCGAGTATTATAGTTACAAATTAAAAAAAGTAAAAAATTTTATAAACATATAAAAAAATCATTAATTAATTTTTTTATAATTCTCTTAAACTTAAACTGGAATCATTATTGATTCAAAGTGATATAATGTTTTTTTTCTCTCATTTAATGTATAATAAATTAGTTTAATTAATCACCTAAATTTCTTCCCAACAACTTGGCTAATGTGAAGGGAACCTATCACTTGTTCCCGCTACCTTTTTCCTATACTGTTTCGTAAATTTCTATCCATCTAATAAATGGGATCCACAAAATATAAATAAATAAATAGATGTTCCTAGAATAGGATAAAAACAGGATAATAAAAACAGGTGATCTAAACCCAACGTAAAGCAATTAGGATTATGTTAAAGTCTACTTTAAAAGTCAATTATATAACTATATAGGAATTTATGGAATTAAATTAATCAAAGTTTGACCTAAATTGCTTGCAATTAATGGTATGGTATGACTTCCAGTAGTCCCCAAGATTTCTTAAAATAAAAATTTTCTACCATCGAGCACCAAAGTCCAACGGTACGGCGTTGGTCTTCACTTAAGCAAAGTTGGGGGTTTTATTACTATTTATATATGCAATAGTGTTAAATATTTGGTAAACTTTTAGATCTTCATGCTCAACTGACATGGACTGCCTCCCAATGAGGATTTTGTGGCGTTGAATGTGGATGGAAGTGCTATTGGCGATCCGGGTCTAGCGGGTATTGGCGGCGTCTTTCGGAATGCGCAAGGAGCTTGGTTACTTGGTTTCTTAGAATCAATTGGGTTTAGATCGAATATAGAGGCTGAGCTTCTAGCTATTAAAAGAGGGTTGACGTTAGCTTGGGCTAATCGCTTTCGGAAAATTGCTCTATGGTCAGATTCTACAGAAGCCTTGCGACTTTTGGAAGGAAGAGACTGGATGACACACTGTCATGCCAACATTATCTTTGATATCAAAGTTTTGTTGCAACAAGATTGGTGTGTGAAAATGGCTCATTTGTTCCGTGAAGGAAATTCGGTTGCCGATCATCTCGCCAAGTTCGGTGGGCGTTCTCCAACTGTTGACAATCGTGTGTTGGACTTAGCCTCTGCTTTTGTTTCTCTTCTGCTGTTGAAGGATGTAGCCGGTACCCTGTATTTACGGGGTTGAGTTTCTTTTTGCTGTTTTCTTTTTGTTTCTCTTGTACCAAAAAAAAAAAATGGTAACAGTGCTAAGTCGCATCTTGGGGTCCCACACAATACGAGCAAGAAATAACGTGAGTGTGGTAATGACTTAAAGATGCCATCAATTGCTTAGGCCCACCTACAAAATTTCGTGGGTTAACAAAAGAAGAAGAAAAAATATAAATTTTATTCCGAATTATAGTAATAATAATAACAAATACAACAAATAACAGTAATAATAAGAAATTAGAATACAGCCTACCGGTGGATTCTTTGCAATTACTGGGGAGAACTCAACTGGAACGTATTGAACTAAAACTTCAAATTCCCAATAGAATATATTTCATTGTGACATAATCAAAAGGATTACGCACTACAATCAGAAAATTATTCTATATTATAACTCCACATCTACTTTGTTTTGGCTGATTGTTGAATGTTTGCTCGGGAAAAAACGGGTTATTATTAGTGAGGTCTAGAGTTGGCAAGTGGGCTTGGTCATGGCCCATCTAGGCTTGAAGTCAATGGATCAAGACCAAGTTGATCAAGTCTCAGGCCCAATTGTTCCAAAAAAATCGAATTTCAAGTTAAGCTCAAACTCAAGCTGTCTAACCTTAGCCTGACCCTAGGCTAGACTCTTATATATAGAACTAGCAGAGTAACACTGCGCAAATGCGCAGTAATATTGCCCTGTGAAATTAATTAAATATATTAATTTATCAGTTT
>JANKOE010000009.1:485985-501084 GCA_026284465.1 Erythroxylum citrifolium | reverse complement strand
TCATCGGCTTGAATGACATGAGAAGGATCTGATCGGTATCTCCTCAACATAGAAACATGAAAAACATCATGAATCTGTGATAACTCAGGAGGCAATGCTAACTTGTATGCCAATGGACCAATCCTCTCTATAATCTCATAAGGCCCCACATACCTTGGACTCAACTTACCCTTCTTTCCAAATCTCAGAATCCCTTTCCAAGGAGATGTCTTAAGGAAAACTTTTTTGCCGACTTTATACTCCATTTCCTTTCTGTGAGCATCTTCATAACTTTTCATCATGTCCTGAGTTGCTTTTAGTTTAGCCTATGCTTTATCAAGTTAACCTTATCAACTGTCATCTGAATGAACTCTGGACTCAAAAGTCTCCTTTCTCCTTCTTCATCCCAACACACCGGAGTCCTACATCTCCTCCCATACAGAGCTTCATAAGGAGCCATCTGAATGCTAGAATGATACGAATTATTGTAAGCAAATTCGATCAATGGCAAGTGTTCATCTCATGCTCCTTTAAAATCCATCGCACAAGCCCTGGGCATCCCCTTAAGGGTCCAAACAGTCCTCTCAGATTGTCCATCAGTCTGAGGATGGAAAGCAGTGCTAAAACTCAACTTAGGGCCTAAAGCTTCCTGCAAACTTCCCCAAAATCTCGAAGTAAATCGAGGATCCCTATAAGACACTATCGAATTCGGGATCCCATGCAATCTCACAATCTCATCAATGTACTTCTTAGCTAGCACATGTAGAGGATCAATCTGTTTGATTGACAGAAAATGGGTTGACTTCGTCAATCTATCCACAATCACCCATATGGCATCATGCCTCCTACTGGTCTTGGGCAACCCCATCAGAAAGTCCATAGTCACCTTCTGCCACTTCCACTCTGGAATAGATAATGGCCTTAACTGGCCTGAAGGTGCCTGGTGTTCAGCCTTGACTTGTTGACACACTAGACACTTACTTGCATACTCGGCCACATCTTTCTTCATCCCTCTCCACCAGAAATGCTCCTTAAGATCCCTGTACATCCTGGTGCTACCTGGATGCATAGCATAAGGTGCATTGTGTGCCTCATCCAGAATCTCATCCTTCACCTCCTTGATATCTAGGATACAGAGCCTAATTTCTACAGTCAGGAGTCCATCATCTCTCACTACCACTTCAGACTTCTTACCCTTCTGAACCTCTTCTCGCAGTTTTCTCAGTTCTGCATCCTGAGCTTGCAATTCTCTCACCTTTTCTTTGAGGATCGGCCTCACCCTAAAAGTAGCAACCACACAATCAGACTCCTCCCGCTTGAAATTGATTCTAAGCTTAGCCATCTCTTCCAATAGAGACAGATAGACTGTCTGAATATGTGCTATGGAAGACTTCCTGTTCAAAGCATCTGCGACTACATTTGCCTTGCCTGGTGATATGTGCTTAATTGTTTATATTTTTAATTATTTTCATTTAGTGATTACTGATACAAAAATGATTAAAATACTCACTTTAATTCATATTTGTTTTTAGGTACAATTTGGGAGCATAGAAATTAAAGTGAGTTAGAAGTACCCCATTTAAGATATTTTCCAAAAATTTACTTTTGCTTACCTTCATAGAGGAAGAAGAAAAAGCTCAAGTAAAAAATGACGCAGTGTGGAATAGCAACAAAACAAGAGCATCAAAATTAAATTGTCAAAAAATCAGAATCAACAGTGCAGGTGTAAAATGTTTTGTGAAGAGAGCAAAACAAAAATTGTTAGGAGGAGAAGACATGTGCGAAAACGCAACAGATGGACGACTTAAAGAGCTTCACTAGAGCGGCTTCAATTGTCAAATTAAATAAGCTACAAGGCTACAGACACGCAAGCCAGCACAGAGGGAAAAGAGAGCAAATTTAAATTGATAGCGCAAGAGGAGAATTTTGTACTAACAGGTGGCATTTAATTGACGTAACAGGCACAACATGAGACAGTAAGTTAGAGGAGCCTCAATCACCTAGCACGTTGGACACAAACATAGAGAGGAGTCACGTAATTGGCGCAAAGTGAGGAGCAAATTAAAAATCAAGAAGGCAAAAATTTAATTGAAGCTAACAACTGGGAGATCACACACAGTAGAGGACGCAAGACACGTGGCAGCTGGGAGAGTAACAGCATTGATTGACAGACGGACAGAAAAATTGAATGAGGTAAATCAATAGCCAAGCAACGTGTGTATGAGGATTAGACGCACAGGAGAGCAAAATTACAAATTAATTAAGTGCTTAGGAGGACAGCTAGCATGACCGAGAGTTTTGACGCTACAGTGCCGCCACAATAGTCACGAAAGCAATAAATAAAAAACACACATTGGAGGCGCAACAAGAGAGGAATACAGAGGAACACAGTGGGCGGTAGCACTTGAGAGGAGAGCCGGGCGTGACCCAGCAAAGTGAGCAGCGGCGTGGACGTGGAAGCTTGACCCTGTGGATTGAGCTGCTGCTAGCTTGGCTGGGCAGCTCGGCTGCGTTAATAGAGGAATCAACGAAACTGAGGCGTGAGCAGTGAATGGGCTTTACTCCAACATTAAATTGTCTTGTCGATAAACAGGAAAGAGGTCCCAGCTATATTGAACAGTGGAGTGAAGCTTT
Organism: Erythroxylum citrifolium; assembly: GCA_026284465.1. Classification (NCBI taxonomy): domain Eukaryota; kingdom Viridiplantae; phylum Streptophyta; class Magnoliopsida; order Malpighiales; family Erythroxylaceae; genus Erythroxylum; species Erythroxylum citrifolium. The sequence goes on along the minus strand of JANKOE010000009.1, from coordinate 498,471 downwards.
GGGTAGTGAACAGGAAAATTGATTGAAGATTGCGATATTCAACAGAAGTTAATCGGGGATTTTTGGTGGGATATTGGATGGGTGCTGAAGGTATTTTCTAGAAAATACCTATGGAAGGCTAAAAATACCTATGAAAGGCTAAACGTCCTGAGGTTCAGAGGTAACATCGACGCCGATGACTTGGGTTAAGTATTATTTATATTATGTTGTTGTTTCTTTCTCTCGTTAGGAATTGATTGTGTTATCTAGTTTTAACTGATTTGGGTATTATATATGGACAATCGGGCTTTTGTTATTGTTCGGTTATTTTTATATGAACCTATCGGGTATTGTTGATTGATAATTTTAATTCGTTTATTGAATTGTTAATTTCATACCCATTGCTAGAATTTCAATATAATCCGTAATTGTTGTGTTGAAATTCATGTGTAGCGGCTAATGATTCGTAATCATTAGGGATTACATGACCTAGGTTAAATGACGCATCATATATGGTTGTTGCCTTCATTAATCGATTTTCCTAATTCGTAATGCTACCATCAAATTAAATCTAGAGATCGTATCCTAGGTTGTTAGGTGGTTAGGTTTAATTAATGATCGTATCTTCATTAAACAAAACCTAAGAGAAAACTTAGGTTAATTATTAACCCACAATTAATAGTTTCTATGAGAGGTTAAAGAACAAAAAATTAATAAATTTACTTGCTTAGGGTTTAGGCCGAGATTGAACCGAAGAATCGAGTCCCTACGAAATTCCCCGCATTTGTCATTTTGTTGCATGTTTTCTTTACTTTATCTTTATTAGTTAGTTTTATTTTTATTTTCTTCTTTAAAAATCCAAAACCCCCCTTTTTTCGTAAACACCGATTAATTTCATTTCCTAGACTTTACACGCACTCTCTGTGGGATCGACCTAGACTTACCACTCTACAGTAGTAGTCTAGTTATTTTAATTTTGATTATCGTTACGACGAGCGGTCATGCACATTAGTTTGGCCAAGTAATGGTGTCACACATGATTGTTTTTGCTTATCCTGATATTAGTTTCCTATCGAGATTTGATTGATACATACGATGTTTTTATGCTTTTTTGTACTGGAATTGGGACCTATGTTCACCAATTGAGTGAGTTAATAGGCTAGGCCTATATGGTTTCTGACCAGTATACATTGAGTCATAGGTTGGGCCTATGTGTTTTCTATGCGTGATATATTCACTTAATAGGTTATCTACACTGTCTTGGTATGAACCAATTCTATCTGTGATAAATGTTTTTGATGCTCACTGAGTACCTAGTGTACTCACCCTCTCTGCTTTCCAACTATGTAGGTTAATTTAGTGAGTTTGAAGCCCTGAGTGGATCGTGTGGTCTTTTGACACGTGGGTAGTTTCTTATTTTGTACTTTTATTGTCGAGTGGCTCATGAACTGTGTTTATGTAGATACACTTTATGATTTTGCAAGTTAACTTTTAATTGCCTTGTGTTTTATGAATGACTTTATGTATGAATCTTTTGATATTGTTGTTGAGATTGCCTTGAGCGGACTTTGAAGTCATGAAGTTATGGTTGGATGTAAATATAAAAGTGGGTTTAAAAATGTTTGCAGCTTTTGAGATTTTTAAAACACAGCTGTTGTGCCGCCCAAATTTAAAAAAAAAAGATGAATAGATATTCAGTTAGCCTTGCATAGTTGGATTAAGGATACTGTGAGTGACCTTAGCCCGGTTATACGGTAGTTGTCATGGGCCCGATGTGATATCGGGTTGTGGCAATTAAATTGGTATCAGAGCCATGGTTTTGCATTTTCAAAAGTGTTATTTTCGTTTTCAAAAAGTTGATGAGCCTTAGGAGTCAAGTCTAGGTGTCGAAAGTCTTTGGTCAAGAAGTTGAGTCTCGGATTGTTAAGTTGATGTCCTTAACGGTCGGATGATTTTGACTTCGATTAGAGTACTTGTCGACATTCCTTGGGATGTTGGGGTATTGGATAAGCTAGGCTTAGTTCGATCTATTTTATTAAACAATGTCTTTCTCTTTGATTTCATAGAAATAGCATTCCCCCATCTATTTGATCAGTCAAGTAAGAATTTCGAGGAAGAAAGTTTTTAAAGGGGGGAGAGTTGTAATATCCTACCTCCTAAAACTGTTAAGAGATTAAAATGTTAGATTAAGTCAGATGAGTTATTTTAGAAAATATTGCAAGACAGTGTATACACTCATTTGACATGTTCCGAGGTAGGAAAGGTTTTTACTGATCATGATATAATTGTGTATTGATTTTGTCTTGAATTTTGTCTTGATGGATTTTTATTAGTGAATTAGGAATAAGTGACAAATGGCTTAGTTAAATGGATGACAAGTGGCTTGAGTATAATTGTGACAAGTGGCCCTTTTAAGTTTACGACAAATGACACTTTAGAATTGTGACATGTGTAGCCTTACAATTGGTGACATGTGTAGTCTTAACATGTGTAGCCTTACAAGTAGTGACATATGGAGCCTTAAAATGAGTGACATGTGTAGCCTAAAGTAAGTGACACATGGACCAATGAAATGGTGACACATGGATTAGTTCGACCTTCTTGAATTTTCTAGAGAAAATAGATGAAAACGCAATAGAAGTAAGAGTAAAGGTCTGCCATAAGTTTGGAAGAGAGATATCGCGCCAAGGTTGACTATTTTAAGAAAGAGGTGAAGTTTGAACCTCAGGATGGAGTCCCGATTAAATTTACTAGTGACCGACAAGTATTAATAAGTTAGTTAATATCGGTGATCAAGACTAAGAGGTTGATTCATCAGGGATGCCAGGTATTCCTTGCATATGTGATTGACACTTCGGCATATAGGGTTAAAATGGGTGATGTCCCTATTGTGCACGAGTTCCCCGATGTTTCGAAGGAGTGACCTAGATTGCCACTTGATCGGGAATTTGATTTCACTATTAACTTAGTCCTAGAGACAACACCAATATCTATATCACTATATCGCACGACACTAATAGAATTGAAATAGTTGAAGATTCAATTACAAGAGTTGTTGGATAAGGGCTTCTTCATATCAAGTCATTTACCATAGGGAGCATTGGTATTGTTTGTCAAAAAGAAGGATGGGACACTTAGCTTATGTGCTGATTATCGGCAGTTAAACAGGGTTACCATCAAGAATAAATATCCACTCCCTAGGGTCGATGACTTGTTGAATTAGTTAAGAGGAACTAAAGTATTCTCAAAGATAGATATGATGTACACAAGACTGTCTTCCAGATGAGGTATGGACACTATGAATTTTTGGTAATGCCATTCGGATTAACAAATGCATCTGCGGTATTTATGGATTTCATGAACAAGGTATCGGAGATTTGTTGAGGATTTTTCCGTGCTTGCAACTTCTTTTGTTGAGGTTTACCTGGAAGGGAATAAAATTTCAGCGGGATAACAAATGCAAGGCGAGTTTCCAAGAGCTGAAGTAGCGATTGGCATCTGCACCAGTGCTGGCTTTACCTACCCAAGGGGCTAGGTATGAGGTATACAGTGATGCCAGTCACCAGGGACTTGGCTGTATACTTATGCAGGCCGGGTGAGTGATCACATATGCTTATACGTTGCATTTTCAAATTTACATAACACCACACGCAGCTGGTTCTTCCAGTAACGATAATAGCCAAACCACAACCCATACTACCAACATTTCCAGCTACAACCTATGATTTTTCCAAATTCTAAATTCTGGTTTCGGTTGAATGTTTCGTGTATTCTCAACTAAAGTAGCCTCTATTTAAAATATTTTCGATCTTTCATTGAGTATTTTGTTGTTTATGAGTTTGCAAAACGTAAAAGCTTATTTCTTAGATTATGAAATATGGGTTTGGTGTTTTGTGGTTTTAAAAAACAGTTTTTCAATTCTAAATTGAGCATAAGGTTTTAGAAAATTCAATCCGAACATTTTGGATTGTTTAATCATGCAACAACTGCGATTTCAATTCCAAAACTAGTCAATAATAATCAAATATATTTTAATCAAATTATAGAATTAAACTCAACTTTGAAACTATTGTTGGAAAATCGGGACAAAATTTGATCTTGACTGTAGCAGAATAATTTCAAAACTTTTTCGTATTTTGATTTCACAAAAACCAGGATTACTTTAATTCTATAAAATGATTAACAATTAAATCATAATAAATCATAAATTGTAATTCGTATCTTATTTCGAAGCATGATCGTATTATTGTTGTATCCCTTGAACCGTTTTTGAAACTAATCAATCTCAATCACCGTAGCCGAATAAATCTCTAGACTATTACAAAGAGGGTTAAAAAAGAAGTAACAGCAACATTAGAGCTTAAGCTTATTTATAATAAGTTTTGAACATTTTGGTAATTAAATTAAAATTACATTCTAATTTCAATTAAACTTTAATTATAATTACAAATAATTATAGTTAAATATCAATTATGCCCAAATAAGATCTAATATCTCATATTGATCCTTATTTTTAAAAACATCTCATATTTAATCATAAAGTTTCTCAAACTTTACAATCAAGTCCAACTTGATAAAATATTTTGGCTCTCTTCAACTCATTCTATAAATGAGATCCATTAGGTTCTTAAGTATGTTGACAATGATTATAAATTATAATTATAATTAATAATTATAATTAGAAAAATTAAAACTTTTTAAATTTATCTTTAATTTTTCAATTATACAATTTATAATCACAAATTAAGATTAGCGTATATTAACCCATCATGACCATTCAAATATTGAGGAATGTTAAAGTGGTTTTGACTAACGTTTTTGTTCATAGTTTTTTTGTTTAATTCAATCCTTTCATCATACAATGTTCTGATTAGACATAGAGTATGTAATTAATATTTACTCTATTTTGAGTCTAATCATATTAGCTCCTTGTCATTAGGTGTCGATTTAATTAATAATATTTGTAAACTATTTACAAAATATCATTATACTTTGATCAAGGATTTCCTGAATCGATAATAATTGAGAACAATAAAATATTCTCCCTTATTATTTTAGGTGATAAATCATATTTTGATCACTCAACTATCTCAATATAGTTCATGCTACTTCTAATAATTACCATCTAAACGACTCATGATTAAATATGTTATAAGTAGTACCAAAACATATTGATCCTTATATAAGATAACTTTGAAAACCTCAAATTAAAGGATCACTTATGCAATCATCACATGAGAATTTTCATAGACATAAAGTAATGTAAAACAGATTTTTCATATCGGATCAATTCAGTAAGCTTGTTCCTTAACAAACACTCACATGTTTGTTTAAGTATCTCTATACTTTAGTTTTTGAAATTGACTACTTGCTTCATAAGAAAAAATATAATGTGTGCTAATTTTTTTACGTTCTATTAATGTTCAATCTTAATAAAACAATGACTAGCTAGGAATAACTTAAAGATAATATATAAATACAAAATAAATCTTATGATTATAATCTTATTATAATTTCATTTACAATGTATAGTTATCCGATAAATTTTATCATATACATCTAATCATCGATAAGATAAATACCTTAAATTATTTTGTCATTAAATTATAACTAAAACAATTGGTTATAAGCATTAACAAAAAAACGTTAACATTAATGCCAACGTTAGAATTTGTCAGAGATGTTCTCTGGTGGCCGTATGCTTCTTCCTGCACGTGCAATTAAGGGCAGCAGACATAACATATTTGACGTTAACAGAGTGTCAAGTCGTTGAAATGAGGATACGGAGGTAGCTGGCGAGGAGTTGGGTTGAAGAGTTGGTGATAATAGCGATAGGAAGAAATGATCGGTGAACAGAAGTAAGTGTAAGCAATAAGCATGCTTTTGGGTTAGGTTGAAGAGTTGATGAGACCAGCCTTAACAATGATAAGGATGGGTCAACACAAGTAGTGAGTTCTTTTTCCCCGTTAAAGTTATGTCTTTTAAAAATTAATTAAAAATACATATGGCATTTAAGTTAAATAGAGATTAATTTTAAAATATATTTAGGGAAAATATTAAAAATAAAGTTTAGAAACGGCCTTGATATAAGGGTAAAGCTGCGTACTATCAGATCTCCCCAAATTTTACTTTATTGCGAGACTTCGGACTAAGTGTGATGATGATGATTAAAAATAAAATTAGACTAATTTTGATAATCTTTTCAAAATTGTGTATTAGAATATCAATTTTTCTTATGTCATAAAATCGTTATGTCAATTGAGCAAGGAATATCTTGAAAAATATACGTGGTTACCTTAAGAGAAAGAAACAAAAAATACCAGAAATAATTTTAAACCAATTAATGTTGTTCTGTACACATCCATATGAATAAATTTAATCATATTGAATTTTTAAATATGGGCAAAATGTAGAGTCTACTAATAAGAATTGGGTTTGGGTCAATTATTGTCCAAATAACTAGAACTAATTATTTAGATAGTTAACCCTTACCATTCATAAACCCTTTAACATTTTTATGTCTAGGCAATACGAAACACTCTCACAAAACATTCAATCTTTTTACTCAAGGATACTGTCCTATAAAATAAAATCAGGATTGCTTATTTAGGCCCTCCTCCCCATGTGGTCCTTTCAGACCGGCCCAAGCTCTTGAGTTTCTGTCTCTGGCCTATTATCCACAAGCTTAATTTGCGTGTCTGGATGCAAACATAACTTATTTATAAGGTCATCGCCGCAAATGTTTCCCTTGTGAGACAGTGGTGAATGCAAGAGGTTCTTGAGATTTCAACAGTGATCAAGCTTATCAATGACAGCAATATTGTATAGTAGTAAAGATAGTTTCTGATGACACATGAGGTGCAATGAGGCCAGACTGAGTATGTTCTTCGGTTCGTCTTAATTACAGTTTCTGATGACACATGAGGTGCAATGAGGCCACACTGAGGATGTTCTTCGGTTCGTCTTAATTATCAGTGTTTCAACTGCCCGGTAAAACAGGAGCCAAGGCAAAGCATACTTTATTAGCAGGTTAATTGGTATTGATTACTAAAACAAAGAGAACAAAATTGGTACCTACCGGGTATGGTAATGAAACAAAATATCTAGTCTCCATTTGTTTTTTTAAGGTAAAATAAATATATAAATACTCTTCAAAGAGAAGTAAGTTTACAAGAACAAAACAAGTATAGAAACATACAAATGAAAGTTACAAAGTTAAATATCTTTGACTTGAATTTGAGCCAAATCAAGGTCTCTGCTCCGTGTCTATTGGAGTTTTGGCCTGGAAGCCTCTCTTTCATCCAACAAAATCTCATTGATAATGAATTGTTTAGCTACAAGTTTCCATTTCTATGATGACAACTACCTAATAATTCTCAACTAAGCTTGCTCTAAGTGTACCTACTCCTACAACATATAGAGGGGTTCTACATTAAGCCAATTATCATACCAGAATGATATATTCATCTCATTGCCTATGATACACTTTTTACATTACTTATGTGATTCCTTGACCCGGAATTTGCTTAGTGTCTAAAAAGTTATTGTATTTGGTTTAATTTTTCATATGTAATTACCTTTGAGGAAATGAGTGTGCGTCCATTTTATCCCAAGTGATTCTTTGTCATTGAACAATATCCATATTCTTTTGATCAAAAGCACCTTATTCATTGCTCTTATAGATGTGATTCCAACCCTACCTTTTAAGGAGGCAAAAAGACTAGAAAAACAAACTACAAAGGACACGTTTTCTTGAAATGGTTCTACCAGATCTATCCTGATCTAGTATAGTACTTATCCCTTATGGAGGAGTAGTGAATTCATAATACCCTAATGGAAGATTTGGGTCAAAATTTGCCATCCAGTCAATAACATAGTTTCCTTCTCGATAGGTGTGGGCAATTCTGACCTCCCAAAATCTTTTGGTCAAAATTTTGATATTAGAAACCAAGGTCCAGTTGCAATATACTGAAGGATTCACCTCATCAATAAGCTTAATTATGCCCACCTCCAAAATCACTTTTCTAGCTCCTGAATTCCAAGCCAACTCCAAACCCTTAAGAGCTCCCTAAATCTCCAAAGCTATAAGAGTGCAACTACCAATACGAAAGGTTGGTAAACATAAATATGTCAATTTAACTTGGGCCCTCGTCAGTTTTTTTATTCTAACCTTAAGCACAAAAAATTCTTCAACAACTTTTCCATGAATTTTATGGCGTCTCGAGGGAGTGCTAGATGGGAGCTCTAGTATAAATGGAGGTTGCTAAGGACTAAACTTCTAAGTTGTGACCTAAGTATAGGATAATAATATGTTATACCACCATTTTATATGTAGAGTCAGTCAGAGGTTGAAAATCCGTAAATGATAATCTCTATGTGGTTTATTAGGATCTCAAGGTATTTGAAGGGAGGTAATTCATGCTTCAATCCAGTTGTAAGAATTAGGAGCTTAGTTATTCCTACGCAACTACTGAAAATATAAAAACTACTTTTATTAGGATTAAACCTTAGGCACCAGAGCTTATTAAATTGATGCAGAGATTTTGAAAACACATTGATAAATTATGAGGTGGTGCCTCATTGAATTAAGAAATCATCAGTAAAGGATAGGTTAAATATCTTTAGCAAGCAATATATATAATAGCCCTTTGAGGACGCAATATGGATATAAAAATTCCTAAAATTACTAAATAGCATAAAATAATTAATAAGAGAACATTTACTGAATATGAATAAAATAACATAAAATAAAACATAATTAAGAGAATAACCAAGAGAACAAAAATAAAAGTAATTTGGCAAAGAGAGAATTCAATTTTAAATAAAAGTAATTTGTCACATAGTATAAACCTTAATTTTGTAATTCAATTAATTTAAAATGAATATATTATCTGCATTGATAGGGTTTTCAGTCATTGAAATTATACACTCTTGAGCTATAACCTTCTTTTTTTGGTTGTTTAGTCTATCTCTAGCACCTCATTCAACTTTTTTTTAAAAATCTAAATTATAGTTCACTCATAGGTCGACTCTCTCAAGGCATTTACAAGTAAATTCAGGTCAGATTTAATCACTAGCATAATTAACTCAATTTTAAGTTTAATGAAAGATATCTTGTAGAAATATATACCAATTCATAAATTAGAAAAAAATCCATACAAGAATAAATATTATATTTTTATTCACCAAAAATATAAAATATCTAGCCACTAATCATGTTTGAAACAACAAAAATAATAAACACGATCAAAGAAATCGTAATTAAAATAGTTAGCAGTTTAATATGTTAAGATGAATGTAGATCTTGATTCTTCGTTAAAAATAGCTTCATAATCGACCTCTCATAAGTTTATGAACTTTGTGATAATCAATATACACTTTTAAAGAGTAAAAGATTGTAAAGTGTGTAAAGTCTTTAAAAGTTTTTCAAAATTAGGGCTTTCATGCTTTAAATGTGTTTTAGCACCCTTGGACATAATGCCACAGTTGTGTTCAGACTATAAATCCTACTATTTCCTCTTAGGGAAAGACACAATTTCTAGCACAATGAGTACCATAGATTGTGGATCTTCCTATTTATCTTGTGATTTATGCATAGTTTTTAGTGCGGTCAAGGCTCAAGTCTTCTTACTCTACAAATTTTCTTCAAAGCCATATGGTCTCTCTTTAGGCCATGTTCTAAGTTGCGTCTCTTTTTAGGCTTAATCTATATTGGATACAAGTTGGCACATAAGCATCAGACATATTGTGTTTCCTAAAGAATTGTGATTTTTTTTCATGTGTTTATTTTAAATAGCCATAAATTCTTAATAAATCTCATCCAAAATTCAAATATATACAACTACCTAAAAATATATCAAACTTTAAGTAAAATAACGCAATTTGATATGAAAATGAAGTGAAATACTTAAACGAAAATAGGTGTATATTTTCGCATCAAATGTCCTTTTAATCTTTTTTCTTTAAGAAAGTCAACTTCAATCACTCTTAACTAAAATATATACGAATTTTTAGGAAAAATCAACAAGTCAATCAAGAATATAACCCTCTCCATAGTTTATTCATCTACTAATTAGGTTTCTAGATACTTGCATTAACTCATAAATTAATTCAATTCAAACATCAATATAATTCAAATAAATCAACCTAATATATAAAGTAAACATAAATGATTAGGAAGCTTTCAACCTCAAATATTTTAATAATTCAAATTAATAATAAAATAGAAATTTTGTTTTCAAAATTATGAAAGAGTATTAGAGACTTGTTTAAAAAGTTTCCTAATCTGTTGACGTGAAAGTAAATACTTTGTCATGAATGCCTTTGGTTACTCAGTTAGGTTACTAATTCAAGTATCTATTAGCTCCATTCTTAACTTTCACCTTTTTACTTAGGTTAAAATCAGCATATTGAATTTATTTATACTATACTTTCATCAGACGTACTTTTTGGGATATTGCACTATTTAAAAAAAAGTCAGCATTAAAGTTAAAATTAGAAAAATGTCATTATGCAAATTAAAGACAAATTATTTATTAATGCTCGTATATATTTATATTAGAATTTAGGTGATTGATATAAATTATTCTTCTTCCATTACTAAAATTTCCTTAAATTCTTCTATTAAGCTTATTGCAACAAAATTAATTTACTATAGTAAAATAGAATAAGTGTCATAAATTACTAAATCTCTCTCCACATTTAAGTTGTGTATTGTCCTCAATGTACAAAATATGAAGAGTAAAAGCAAAAATTAAGAACAATAAAATTAAAATAAAGGGACGAAAAATTAAAATAAAAAATTCTCTAAACTCCATTTGTTACCTGATGTTGTGATTGACACCCAGACTTATCCATACCTTAATAATACACTAATGATATACAAATAAATTAAAGTGAAAAAATAATTGAAAATTAAGAATTAACTAAAATAGAAGTACTTAATAAGACTAAAATGACATAATTGAAATACAACAAACAATTAAATTTCTCCTTACACTTAAGTTCTACATTGTGCTTAATATACTAAATATAAATAATATAAGTAAAAATTAAAGACAATAAAAACAAAAATAAAGGAAGTAAAAGTAAAAGGAAATAGAGAGAAAAAGAAATGTCTTTAATGATAGTAAACAAATGTGATAGTAAACAAATGTCACCTAATGTCCATGACAAATGTGATCGACTTCTAAACTTATGCATACCTTACAAACATAATGATAGTAAACAAGCAAAATTAAATGCAAAAAGAACTTAAAATGAAAATGAATTAATATAGAATACTTAATAAGAGTAAAATGACATAACTAAAATAGAAACACGTAATTCAGGAATACAAATGGAAACAAAGTACCATTAAAATGTAAAATCCTTAAAGTAAAAGAGAGCAAGAGCTCCATCACGTAGTAGGCTTGTCGTCATCATTAATGTCCTCCTCAAACATCATAGAAGATTTTAGAAACGACTCTAAATACCCTACCTGTCTACAGCAATTGTTTCCCTTATGTATTCACCTTCTTTTGTAACTTTTGTAGCACTTAGTTATGCACGCATTGCTTATTCTTGATATGGAGAATATTCTCACCAACTTGCTCCCATATTAGTTGCTGGTGTAGGTTGGTTATCTTTGTACTCAACTATAGTCTCCTCATCTTGAGGTTTATCTACTAAAGTTAAGGCTCTACTCTCTCCTTCTCATCATTCCTAGGGGCACCGTTTCCCATGTCAACCTCTCTCTATCCATCAACATATCGATTTTGTCGGCATTCATATACCTCAACATGTTAATGTTGACAACAACTATGCAACAATCAAAATACATTCTCCGAAAAGTTTCAAATCTACCTTAGGGTTACAACAAAGGGTTACAAAATTGTCGCTAATAGTCATTAGTGACGATTTATATTTGTCGCTGAAAACGTTGATAAATCCCCTTAGCAAAAAACTATAAGCGATATTTTTCCCTAATCGTTGCTAATTTTTTCCTTACGCTTTATTTTCATAGCAAAAAAGTATCGGTGACATTTTAAAAAATCATCTTCAATACATTTTTGCTACGCTTACTTTTCATAGCTAAAGATAATTAGCTACGTTTTCAGAATGGTAGCTAAAAATATTTTGCTAGATTTAAAAAAAGGTAGCAATTTATTTTTAATCACTCAAACTCGCTTTCATCTTCACTGCTTACATAATCCAGGCTAAGTAATTTTCTTAGGTACTTTTTATGCTTGGCTAACTTTTTTTTAAGCAACTTGTTTTCCTTTTCATGACGTTGAATGTATGCTGGTCTTGATGAGGATGGAGCAGTTAGCTTAGGTCCAAACCTAAGCCTTTAGATGTATTTGGATCGTGTACCAAGCACCTTGTTGCAAATGTCATTTGCATTTGGATAATTTATGATAGATGTATATTTGACTATATTTTTACACCTATATTTGATGTATTTTGCTTGATATTCTATACTTTTGTTGTATATTTGGTACTTAAATTACTCCAAGTGTGTATATA
>JANKOE010000009.1:455348-469678 GCA_026284465.1 Erythroxylum citrifolium | reverse complement strand
TGAAATCTGATGTGAGAATCCACAAGCCCAGATCTGTCTATCGGGCTATGAGTTTGGCACTAGAGTTTGAACAAAAGACCAATCTTAAAAATGAGCCAAAAGCAAATCAATGGGTCAACTCTAATAGGCCCAATACCTCACAAGCCCAAACTTCCAATTTGTCACGTGTAGGTCCATTCACTAGCAACCCAACAACACAACATTCCACATCTGCTTTTGCTTCTGCTTCTTCTCGACCAGCGACGCTGCGTACTTGGGACTAAGAGAGACAACTGTGTATTTCGAAGGGGCTGTGTTTTCGTTGCAACGAGAAGTTCTCTCCCGGCCATCGCTGCACGACCGCGATCCTCACTCTCATGGAGATGGCTAATGAAAACGGCGGCGGCGCACCAACAGAGGCTTTGGCTAAAGGTGATGAAACAGGAGAATTTGTCGAGATTTCTTTCTTTCTGCCTTGAGGACAAGGCGAATTTTCAAGAGGGATGCATTGATATGATACCTCCAACACATGAGGATCACATGGGCCAAGATTTAGTCAATCAATAGTTTGATCCCATTATACACATCTAGTAGTTATCCCATTATTTTAGCTATTATGTTATTTTATCGATTAGGTATTCTCTTTCATTATGATTAGGAGTCTTATCGTTTATTACGATTAAGAGTCTATCTTTTATTGCGATTAGAAGTCTTATCTTTTGTTACAATTAGGAGTCTATCTTTTATTGCGATTAGGAATCTTATCTTTTATTACGATTAGGAGTCTATCTTTTATTACGATTAGGAGTCTAGCATTATAAATATCTGATAGTTAGAGCAAGTGGGTAGTTTTGAGAAAATTAATTCCTTTTTTTTAGAGTTTAGTCCTCTCTATACGGACTGACTTGAGAGTTTAAGATTCTTGCTATCAAATTTATCAATAAAGTTCTATTATTCAGTTATTTCTATTGTCTTTCTTTTCTGGTTCCTATCACTCCTCCTCCTCACGCACTGCTGGCTTTGTTCTCCTTGTTCAGTATTTTTTTCCAGCTGTTGACGTGTTAATGGAGAGTGTATGTGAGTAGTGTGCGTGAGTCACTCTTGCCACAGCTGCCAACGTCTCAAGCCTTCTCTTCTCCCTAGCTATCTTCGTTTGGTGGAGAGCATGTGTGTGAGGGCTGTTGTTTTTGTGGAAGTTAGCTGCATGGAAGTATGGTGAGTGCATGTTCGGTGGGAGCTGTATGTTCAGTCGGTTGATGGAGTAGAGCTCTTCCGTTACTCCTTCCAACTGTCCTCCTCCTTTATTTTTGTATCTCCACTAGCTGCTTGAAAATAGATGCTTCAATGTGATTTTCGTTTCTTAGCCACCAGCTGCTTGCCTCAACGTGAGTGAGTGGAGAGTCTTAAGTGGTGTTGTAACGTGAGTGAGTGAATAAATTTGAGTAGGGGCTGCTTCAATTCTTTACTCCACCAGTAGCTACGTTATTTTTCTCCACACAGCTCAACGTGTAATCTCTTTTTTTAATGCACCAGCTGTCTCGTTTTGTCTTTATGTCTTCATTTTCTCCTAACGGTTTTGGTCCAACACCTTTTTCACGCCACTAATATCTCCACCGAACAGCTGATTTATTTTCTCTCCTTTCAACAAGTCAGCTTTTCACGCCACCCTTTTCACGTTGCTTTGTTTTTCTTGTTGTCTGCATCTGTTTTCTTCCCTTCATTGTCTGCGCCGCCACTCTCCTTTTGCTCTCTTCATTTTATCTTTTCTTGCCGCCACCAGCTGTTGCTATTTGTTTCTTTCCTATTCAATCTCCACGCCTCTCTCTATTTGTTTTTATGTCTTGAATACTTCCAGCCCTTCTCTTTTCTCATGCACAACTCTCCTTCTTATCTTCCAAAAACGTTAACGTTTTTATTCATCCAACATGTGCCTAAATTAAAAACAAATAGCTCTTAATTAGTGTAATTTAAACATTAAATGGACAAGAGTTTAGCAAATTATATATCTAAAATTAATATAAAAATGTCCATTAACACTATACAAGCTTAACAACAATTTTTTTTGGATTTTGTAGACTGCCAATCATGACCAACGAAGCTGATTCAACCACCACCATTCAAGATACTGCACTCCCAGGGAATGTTACTGTCTTTCAGACTGGTATCTTGTCTGATAGCAAGCTAACATAATCAAATTACCCTACTTGGAGGGTACAAATTAGGGCTCTTTTCATTGGTTATAATCTTTTCAGCTACGTAGATGGATCGACTTTGTGTCCCACTGAGGATGGACCACACAAGTTGTTATGGATTCGTCAAGACCAATTTCTTCTTTATGCTATCTTGACCTCAGTATCGCAGCCAGTTGTGTCGCTGCTAGGGTCAGTCTTGACCTCTCGTCAAGCATGGGATCTGCTTTCAAGCACTTTCACCAAAAAATCAAGGTCTCGGTTAATGCCGTTAAAGGAACGACTGTTTTATCTTCAAAAAGGGGACTCCAATATTTCTGACTATTTGAAACATATCAAAGCTATCGCAGACGAAATTGCGATCATTCATTCACCAATTGATGACCCCGATTTGGTCATACACACACTCAATGGCCTTTCCACTTATTACAAGGAGGTGAGTGAATCATTGAGCGCTCGAGAATCTCCAATCAGTTTTGCCGAGCTCTACGAGAAGCTCGTAGATCATGAAAACTATCTGAATGGTCAGGCTCGACTTCTGGATCAACAGCTTCTTTAGACTCCCTTTGCTCATGCTATCAATAGAAATCGCCCAAATCAATCTATAGGGCGTAACTCTAAACAACAGCACTCATCTAGTGCTTCTGATAGCAAATCTATCCTATGTCAATACTGCAAGAAACCTGGACACATTGCGAAAACGTGCTGGAAACTACATGGAAGGCGTGCTGGTTTTCGCCCTGGCTCGAATCGTTTCGTTCTAGCTGCTAACCTTGCACACAACAATCAGTCAACTCCTGGACAATGGATTTTAGATTATGGCGTGTCCCATCACGTGACAAACGGCCTTCGAAACTTATCTGTTCACTCTCCATATGCTGGATCTAACCAACTATAAGTCGGTGATGGTTACAATCTGTCGATAGCAAACACCAGTAGTTTCACTCTCTCCTCTACTTCTAAACCTGTTATTTTTTATCGTGTTCTTCATGTGCCGAATATTAGCAGTAATTTAATATCTATTAAGCATCTTTGTACACAGAATAATCTATTTATTGAATTATTTCCCGATCACTTTTAGGTGAAGGATCTATGGATGAGGTCGGTGCTCCTTATAGGACGTTGCCGTAGTGATCTTTACAACCTGTCACTTCTCTCCAACAAACCGACCGTCTTTCATGTTCGAGTTCCTTCCTCTACCACCCTTCATCATATCTTAGGACATCCTGCCAATAAAGTGTTGTAATTTTTGCAATCACGTCATAAATTCCAGTCTAGTCCAGTAACTTCTGATTTTTGTGTCTCCTATCAATGTGCGAAAAGTCATAAGTTGCCCTTTTCAGTTCATCATTTAAATTGTTCCAAACCTCTTGAAGTTATTTTCGCCAATGTATGGGGTCCATCTCCAATTTCTTCTGTTGACGGTTTTAAATATTATGTGATTTTTGTTGATTCATACTCAAAATATATCTAGCTTTATCCACTTAAGTTTAAATTAGATGTATTGATTATTTTCGAAAAGTTCAAACGTGTTGTTGAGAATTTTTTCAATACGTCTATCAAAACCCTGTGCACTGATAATGGTGGTGAATTTATTAAACTTAAACATTTTTTATCGAGTCATGGTATTACCCATCTTACTAGTCCTCCCTACACACCTGAATTAAATGGCTCTTCTGAAAGGCGACATCGACATATTGTGGTCCCTCTTGCATCATAGTGGGCTTCCGCGTTCGTTTTGGTCCTATGCATTTCTTACCTCCATCTACCTTATAAACCGTATGCCTACACCAATTTTAAAAATGCATACACCCTTTGAAACACTCTTTGGTCGCACACCCACCTACAAGCATCTTGATCCCTTCGGCTGTCTATGCTTTCCTTGGTTGCGACCATACACTTCTCACAAACATGAACCTAGGTCCAAACCTTGCATTTTTATAGGTTACTTGCTCACTCAGTTTGCTTACCTATGCTTAGACCCGACTTCGAACCAAATTTATTCCTCACATCATGTCATATTTGTTGAAGATCAATTTCCGTACTCATCATTGATCCTCTCCTCCTACCCCACCTACTACTGCAGCACCTGCACCTTCATTCACTCATCGATTCATTCTTACAGATCGCTTGGCACAGTCCAATAGAGTAGTACCAGTCGCAACTGCAGCACTTGCACCTTCGCCTAGCCCATCTGCTCCCTGCCCAAACTCCTTGCCTACCCATCCTACACCCTATTCCTCACATCAGCATACTCCTATATCACCTACAGACCAGCAATTACCCTGCCCAGACCCACCTAACTTCACTAAAACTTGACCTGGCCAACTTGAAAACACATTATCGCCTCCTTACCATGCAACACTTGACCCGCCGCAACGTACCCACTCCATGGTCACTCGCGGTATGAACAAAATCTTCAAACCAAAATCTTTCACTGTAACCAAACATCCTTTACCCACCATAGATGAACCTCGTACCATTACCCAAGCCTTAAAAATTCCTCAGTGGCGTGACTCTGCTAATTCTAAATATGAGGCACTGACAAGGAACCACACTTGGACTTTGGTACTGGCTAATAAGGCTCGTAATGTTATTGGTTGTATGTGGATATTTCGGACAAAACACAATCCTGATGGATCCATTGCGCGTTACAAGTCACATCTTGTTGCTAAAGGCTATAGCCAATGTTCTAGCATTAATTACACCGAAACATTTTCACCGGTGGCAAAGCATCAAACCATTAAAATTGTCCTTTCGTTGGCACTGGCAAATTCTTGGGCGTTACACCAGATGGACGTTGATAATGCCTTCCTTCAGGGACATCTTTCTGAGACTGTATTTATGTTGCAACCGCCAGGCTTTGTTGATTCAGACCATCCTACTCATGTTTGTAAGTTACATAAAGCTATCTATGGTCTTAAGCAGGCTCCAAGGGCATGGTATCAGGAACTCTGTCGCTTCCTTCTACAATACAGCTTTGTTATAAGCCGAAGTGACTCCTCTCTGCTTGTGTTTCATCAAGACGAGATAATGATGTATTTTTTGGTATATGTTGACAATCTGCTTCTCACGGGTAACTCCACATCTCATCTAGATCGATTCTTAGAAGCTATTTCTGGTCGCTTCTTGCTAAAAAATATGGGATCTCTGTCTTACTTTCTTGGGATGGAAATTATTCCTAAGGCAGGAGGTTTGTTCCTTTCCCAACAACGTTATATACATGACTTATTAATTCGTTTCCGTATGGCATATTGCAGCCCGTGTACCACTCCTTTATGTTTTTCTTCTATGCTTAAATTGGAAGATGGTTCCGCACTGGCAAATGCAACTTTGTACAGAAGCATTTTGGGGGCACTACAATATGTCACCTTGATAAGACCGGACCTCAGTTTTTCAATAAATAAACTGTCGCAATTTATGCACAAACCTTTTGAGCTGCATTTTCAACAACTGAAACGAACTCTTCGATACCTAAAGCACACTCATAACTTCGATCTATATTTGTCTCGACCAAGACAACTTTTACTTCATGCCTATAGCGATGCCGATTGGGGAGGGGATGTTGATACCAAACTCTCCACCTCTGCATATGTCATCTATCTTAGAGGTAATCCCATTTCATAGAGCTCTAAATGCCAACGGACAGTTGCTCGCTCCTCAACTGAAGTCGAATATAGAGCCGTGGCCAATACAGCTGCTGAAATGGTGTGGATTTGCAGCTTACTCCATGAACTTCATGTTCCACCACTACACCACGTATGAAACATCTCTCTTTAGACTATCATTTCGTTCGTGAACTCGTCTAACAACAATCTCTTCGGGTATTTCATATATCCACGAATGACCAAATTGCCAACGCTCTAACAAAAGCACTTTCACGGGGCAAATTCGAACAACTACGGTCTAAGATGCACATCGCTGGCCAGGACCTCATCTTGCGGGGGCGTAATAGAGCAATTAGTTATTGACTTAGACTAAGTCTTCCTTTGCTATAACTGAATCCTAGATTTATGTATTTAGTTGTTATTTTGTTTGGTCTGATCTATATCTGATGTATGTTTATACACCCTTTACATGTAATCATCGGTGTAACGATCACAAATCATTCAGATTCTTTACTTTTGCACATATAGATCAAACTTTTGAAATACAACTATAACATAAATTCTTTTGAAAGTGATATCATTTTAAAATCTCTTGTGCTTTAGAAAGTGAAAATATGTTTGAGAAAGATCAGTGTAACTCATATCGAGCAAACTGCATTTTCTATTGAAAGCTTGTAGAGACTAGCTAAATACTACTAGTTTGAAAAGTTGGAGAACCTTAAAAAATATTAGCTTGTGAGATTGGAGAGACTTGTCAAATTACTACTTGTTTTTATAGTGAAATACTCAAGTTAGATATTTGAGGACTGGATGTAGGCTTGAGTTGTAAGCCTAATCAGTATAAATCGATTGCGTCATTCTCTATCTTCTCTTAACTTTTATATTTTCGCATTATATTGCGTGTGTATTCATTTCAATAAGAGGCTCCTTTAATGTTATAGTAGGCTCATTTTGTTTTCAACTAGCTAAAGAATCATTTTATTTCAACTGGATGTAGGCTTGAGTTATAAGCCTAATCAGTATAAATCGACTGCGTCCTTGTCTCTCTTCTCTCAACTTTTATATTTCCGCATTATATTGCGTGTGTATCCATTTCAACACGAGGCTCCTTCAATGTTATAGTAGGCTCCTTTTGATTTCAACTGGCTAAAGGATCATTTTATTTCAACAAGAGGCTCCTTCAATGTTATAGTAGGTGGCTTCTGTTTTAAAATTGCTTTGAACTGAATTTATTTTTTATCAAGCTCCCGTCGTTTAACAGGCTACTGTTGTTTGACAGGCTTATATTGTTTTTAACTTTTTTAAAGCACCTGTTTTTATCCAAATTGAAAGTAGTTTGCGAAAAATTTTTAAGTCACACACAATTCACCCATTTTTTGCGTGTATTTCTTTTATCAATGTGAAGGGTGAGTAAAGAAACATGAACACGATGGGAAAACTTTGTGTTTGCGTTATAATTAAGAATTGCAAGGAACATGATAGTCTTCCAAATGATGAATTGGTCACGACAGGCCAATTTAGTAAAATGAACCAGTATCAAGTCAGAAGGCAGACCACATGCCACCATTGCACACGGCGAGGCAATAACTTATGAGCTTTTTATCTTCCTTATCGAGCTTGGGTACGCCAACTCACTTCATTTGTAATTGCCTACCCTATCCATGAATATATTAACTCACTCTCATATCCTCAAGAGAAAAACATCAACAATCCACGAATGATAATTGTCATGGAAACAATATCCTATTTTAACAGCTTCTTCGATTTATATTGATAAGACTCCCCTATTTTCTCTTTATTCTTTCATTCTTCTTACTACCTTTGTTGGCCCTAATTAGTGATGACAATTAGAGATTCACCAAAACATTCATAAGCACAATTGCAATGTTGATACTTGTAAATCTTCCCAAGTATCATTTTTCCAATATTGTCTCAAACAACTTAAAAATCCCGTATCAACTTAGCATCCTGTGAGAGCCTAATTAAGAACCGTACTGCAAGACCTCACCGATTTCACATGGCATCCTTACATACCCGAGAACCATGATAAAGCCCTCTCAAAAGTGCACACACGTAAGATAGAGAAAATTGAAAGAGGCATATATCCAACTCTAGCCCATCTAAGTACTCATATCAGTCTAGTCTAGTGGAGAAACATGACCGACCATTTGAACAAGGCATTTAGCGATGAGAAAAGAAGTGTTTCAAAAGACAACAAAGAACAAGGAAGCCTGGAACATAAACGTAAATTTATATCTAAGTGATTACCGTGGTGATGAAAGAGTCGGCTAACTAATGTTTACTAACTGATATGGTCATCTAGGGATACCAATATCTTCAATACTCGTCTAATTTTCTTTCAATTTAAGGCACATATAACATGGAAAATTTTGCTTGGCCTGCTTCTTTCTGTTCTGCATGCTAATCATGTCCCTGTAGTTACATTGAATTTATTCCTCCCATGCTAATCATATAGCTCATTAGTATTTGATAATTCACACCACTGTTCAGAAAATAAAAGGTGGGCAATTCTCCTAAAGAAAAGCGGATTCAATCTTCTAGAATACAACTAAGGGCTACGTTATATGGTGAGAACAGAGAACCCAGTAGGGAAAAAACAGATGTGAACAGAAACAGGGGAAATAGTTAATTCAAGTATGACATGTTTAATAGCTGGCTATGTAATCTAAAAATGACATGGGAAGAATAATTTGGAAACAAAAACCTTATCTACAAAGGATTTTCTTTTCCTTTTTAAAATGTTACAATAAGGTGAGTGCAAGTGCAAACCTACGCAAACAAGATCGGAGAAATTTGACCAATATCAATTTTCTGATTCACCTGTCATCCAATCTTGTGAACACATCAAAGCTTGTACAGTAGCAGGTTGCAGTGAACCCCAGTCACGATCAAGTACCCTTCCTCCATTCTTGAAAGCAAGCTCTGCTGTAATTTTAGACATGGGAATTCCCAGTATATTGCGTGCCATCATGGATAAAACAGGATACCTTGGCGTGTGGACCTTCCACCAATTTAAAATGTTGAAATCAACTGTTCGAGGAAACAGAGGTTCTTCTAAGTATTTATCCATATCCGATTTTGTGCCTTGACTGTGAGAACTTTCATCGATGAATTTGTCAAATCCCATTAGTCTATCTTTAGACTCCCCTTCCGAACCAGGTAAGCAGCCAGTACTGCCACCCACTTGGAAGGGCAAGCCTTGGTCCAAAGACGCTAAAGGGGAGCCAACAGAATGTTCATTGTAGAGTGCCTTAATATATTCAGTAACTTCATCGATTAACTCTGCAGAACCACTGCCAAATAACTGCGGATAATAATACTCTATCAACTTCATCTTGAATCGAGGATCTAACATTGCTGCAGCCGCTAAGGCCAAATTGCATTTATCCCAGTAGTCATCAAACTTACTTTTCATCTTGACCGCAATAGAAGAAATAAATTCATCTGAATTCTTGGACCACTCAATTAACTGCAAATGGACATCACAGATCTCAGGGAAATATATGTTTGCAGTTGGGTACTTGCTCTTCATGAAAACATTAGTAACTTCAACAAAGAGCTTCAAGTAGCTTGCGAAACTACTTGCTCTGTTCCACTCTAAATCAGACAGGCCCATTGAGTAAGCGGAATCTTCTTCTTGTAGAAGAGCAAAAGCCTGCCTGTATTCTAAGGCAACGTTAAGCATGGCATACGTTGAGTCCCATCGTGATGGATTGTCCAGACATAAAGACTTTTGAGTATCAACTCCAGCTTTCAAAGCTACCTCATCAAACTTGGCTCGAGTTACTTGAGAACTTCTAATGTATCGAATGCTTTCACGAACCTTACTTAGTGTGTCCAAAAGTGCTTCTAGGACATCATGAGCCATCAATCTCAGAAGATTAGTAGCACAACGTATATCAAATAATTGACCATTACAGAAAAGAAACTTGTTCTGGGACAGCCGCTCTCTAATTTTATGGATAATAACGTCATTTGCAGGAAAACTATCAGAAGTTATTGAAAACAGCTTTCTATCAATATCCCAGTCCATTAGGCATGTCATGATAACTTCTGAATGCATATCTGCAGTATGAGACGGGTCAACACTAACAAAGTTCAGTATTTTCTTCTTTGATTGCCAGGCTTCATCAATATAGTGTGCCCTCAAAGACAAGTACTGGGAATCATCAGAGGCTGCCCACAGATCGGCAGAGAGGCTAATCTTTCCAGTTAATTTGTCCAATCTTTCATATACCTTTTGCTTCTCTTTAACATAAATTTCCATACAGTCGGACTCAAGTATGTCAGATGTTACAAGCTCAAACAAAGGCTGTAGATTCTTAACAAAAACTCTAAATCCAACATGCTCAACCATATGCAAAGGATAGCCATGTAAAATAATCATGCGGGCCAGATCAAAACGGCTTCGTCTTTGATCAAGAAGATTATTACTATTATTATTAATTCGTTCATCTTTAACCTGAGGCGGCTCAAATCTAACAACACTAAGTGGGTGGGGTTCATTCCTTTTGATTAAGTCATGATCAATGTTGATATTTGTAAGAGCATCCTTGTTCTTCTTATCTCTTGGTGAAAGATAGTGAGAAATACCATGGTTTAATCTTCTCTGACACCTGATTAAATGGTTCCTCAAATGAGAAGTTCCGCTGGTACTAGAACCACTGAGCTTCCTCTTACAATGCCTACAAATAGCGACAAATGTGTCACCCTTTTTAACCCTATCAAAGTCATTCCATACAACAGATTTCAATCTGCTGGATTTGACCATCACTGCATCCGACAAGTCCATTGCATCAACCTGGGAGCCCGTACACAACGTGTTAACCAACCAACCAAATTTTCGTGAAAGCAAAAATACATACATACATACACACACATATGAAGATGAGGAAATCCAAAAGCACAGACAAGCAGCGTAGTGATTAAGAATGGATGAGAAACGATAACATTGTGAATCTCAGCCACAACACCACCAATAATGCGAGAATGCAATTAAGCCTAATTAGGTTATCGGAATAGAGTCCGATATCCCATTGGGCAAACAACACGGACACACAGAAGAGGATATACGGTAGAAAACAACCCAACCGATGCAATAACAAAGGGGATTTAGATTCGGAAAACAGAACCAAAAACCCCGAACAGAGAAATTAGAAGAGAACAACCAGCAAATTCAAGATTGAAGTAGGTAAACAAATTATAAGCATAAGGGGGACGGAACGTACGCTGAGAATTGAGAATGAAAATATTTGTAGGAAGGAGGGGTGTGCGACCATGCAATGCACAAATTGATAATTTTAGGAATTAGGGTTTCTTTTCGTTTACTAATTTTAAAGAATAATAATAATAATAAGAGAGTAAGTAATAAGTCATACTCTCTGAGTGAGCGGGTGCTTACTGGGCGCGTGTACCCAACGGATCCAAACATCAAAATAAATAGAAGTCGTCTCTTTTCTTGGATTCATCTTTGTTTTTTTAAACAAATTATCATTTTATTATGTTTCTGTCTGATTCCATAAATCTTAGTTATTTATTTATGTGAGATTCACACAGAATTTATATAAATAAATAGCTGAGATTTATAAGACAGAATAGGAACTGGTTCTGCCTAAATTTGATGGGGCTAGACGTTACTGTTTGGATCCATGATTCTGTGTAACTTCGACTGTTGAATACCTGCAAAACAACAGAAGACACGCCGGGGGTTGATGGCCGGCAGGCCCCTCCAATGTTCAAGTTAATCTTTTTGAGAGGGTTTTGGTAGCAAAGAGCAGAGAAGGTCAGGGTTCTAATATCGTACCTGTATCATGGTAAAATAGTACCTTATATATGAAATAGCTGCTAAGTTTAGGTCTTCACGTAGGTCTTTACGTATGCATGGGAGGTTATCACCTACGAATGGGCCGTCGACACCTGAACTTGGGCCCAAGCTTAGCATGGCCGACCTAGCCAGGAACAAAATAAAATGGACAAAAGATCCAAGCTTCTCAACACTGAAATAGAAATGACTATCTTACAACAAAAGCTCTCCCAATCTAAGCGGAAGGATGGTGCAAAACATAAAGAAGATTCCCATTGCCGTTGTCAGTGACATTGTTTGATTGCCATCTCACATTCAGATTCCACCAAAACATTCCTTATTCCTTGAGTCCACGCAAAAAACAACCCATAACTTCTGTGGTAAGGATTGAACCCCTCCCAATATTCAAAGCAAACCCCTTTTTCCAAACCGGAGTCTTGGATTCATCTTTGGTGGTAAAGAAAGTGACAAATAAGAATGTTGAAGGAATAAGACAAAATGGTAACGAGAAAGAAAGGGAAAAGTATATGTAAGGCTTTGGCTTTGGACCTTCGTTTCTTGTTGGTGGAGTAAAGAAAACCCCAACATACACATCATTTGTTCATCCTCTTTCCTTGCGTATGAGTATATATATCTGTATGATCTCATCAACATTACTTGTGTAGGAAAGAAAATGGGTGTTGTTGGAGCAATTGCAAAGCATCTGGACACTTTTATCGGGTAACATACACAACACACCTACTCCTTTTTCTTTTTTCCTTCTTTACTTTGATTCGTTCAAGTTCAATTTCTGAAATAATATGAATTCAATTGCAGGCCAGGAGTCATGCTTCTGTTTCCGCTGTAAGTCCTCCTCTTCTACAGGACATCATCGTCGTGATCATTATTATTATTATTAATTTAATAAAATTCCTGTCTCACAGATATGCTTCCTTACGAGCTATAGAAAGTCCTTCCACGCTTGATGACCAGCAGTGGTTAACATATTGGATCATTTACTCTTTCATAACATTGTTTGAGTTATCTTTTTCGAAAATTCTTGTCTGGTACGTTACCTTCTTTCTTATATATATACATCATATCATGCATTTGTGTTTGTCTCTATGTATATTTGATTAATGATAAATTCATATACATAGGTTACCATTCTGGTCCTACTTAAAGCTAGTGTTCTGCATATGGCTGGTGTTACCCATATTCAATGGAGGAGCTTACATCTACGAGAATTGGGTGAGGAAATATGTGAAGATCGGTGGGAGAGTAAATGGCAACTACTCAGAAGATCAAAGAAAGGTTCTGCAGATGATGAGCCTCGACGCTAGAAAATCTGTTGTTCAATATGTCGACAAATATGGATGGGAAGCTGTGGAAAGAGCTATCAGAGCCGTAACCAATCCAATTATTTTTCCATAACAATTGTTTTTACTTGCATTGCATCCATAACATGTAACTCTTATTAATGATCGGTGGGGTTTTCTTTTCCTTTTTCCAGGCCGAAAGAGAAACCAAGAAGCACTAGTCAACTGAGAGTGCATCATCTGACACAACACGTCCTCCGTATTTAGTTTCTTTATGTGTATAGCGTATACTGTACATAATGCTATGCGAAAGTGATGTATGGAAACGGAAAACTCTTTACTAACAAAAGCTAAATCTTTTCCCCCTTTGATCCACGCATGCTATTTTCTAACAATTGACAAATTAAACTTGAACAAGCTCAGGGATTACAAACCAAAGCCTAATAACAAGATTCGCTACTATCACCCAACTAGTTGTACAGACTAAAGATTTTAATTATTGCCTACTAATAAATAAAGCACTATTGTCCTGGTGATTGTGGATGCTCTGAGGTGCTATCCTTCCCCTTCACGTCATCCACCTTATTATAGAGCTGAGCTATGTACTCCATTAATGTCTACACTGTGCTCCAAAGTTTATTGACATTATTAGTTGTCGATCGTCTGCTGGATGTTGTCGTACTGAATGTGGAGGATTGCGAATAACATATGTTTGCAAATAAACTTAACTTGAAAATCCTTCCATGACAGTCCCTACCATCCACTACATTAAGATATGTCTAACTCTCATCAACAGCTTGTTCGTGCTCAGACTATCGCTGAATGCTTTCTTGTATTTGGTCTTATTAGGAATCAATATTTATATTAGTAAGTGATAATTATTAAAAATTAATATTAAAACATAAATTTCACATGCATTACACTACAAGAAAAAGAAAAATTGGCGACGGAAAATTAGCGATAGAAAATAAATCGTAGCAAATTAGCGACGGAACTCCTATTTCCATAGCTAAAATCGACGTAAAAAAATTCATTTAGCGACGGTTATAATTTCCGTCGCTATAAATGGAGGGAAAACATCCCGCCAAAATTAGGAACGGAATTTAGGGATGGCAACTTTTCCGTCGATAATTATACTGAAATTAGCGACGGAAAACTTGTTTCCGTCGCTATTTAGGGACGAAAACTTTTCCGTCGCTAATTTATACGGAAATTGTTTCCGTCGCTAGTTAGGGACAGAAACTTTTCCGTCGGTAATTATACTGAAAAAATATATAATTAAATTTAAAATATATTTTCAAAATATTAAAAATATTTTTATTAATGCTTTATTAATAAATATTATATAAAATAATTAAATAAAATTAAATAAAAATAATTTAATTTTTAAGTTTTATCTAATTTATTATTATTATTATTATTATTATTATTA
>JANKOE010000009.1:437617-450064 GCA_026284465.1 Erythroxylum citrifolium | reverse complement strand
AAGACTGGAAAGGCAGAGGCTGGGCGTTTCTGGCTGGTTTACTATGTGGTTTTGGGAACGGTCTCCAATTTATGGGAGGTCAAGCTGCCGGATATGCAGCAGCAGATGCTGTTCAGGTCAGTGGCATTCATGAACATTGAGTTGTTTTAATAATTATGATGCAGTAGAAAATTTCTGAATGACATGTCAAAAAACTGGATTACCGGTATAGGCGCTGCCACTTGTAAGCACATTTTGGGGTATCATCGTCTTCGGAGAGTACCGAAAGTCGTCAAGAAGAACGTACATCTTACTTGCAGCTATGCTGGCCATGTTCATTGTGGCTATTGCGGTGCTTATGGCATCTTCAGGGCACAGAAAGTGAGATATTATGTTAATCAAAGGGCAGGCTTCCGTTGGATTTATCAAACTAAAGATTTCTTAAACAAAAAACCAAAAAAGAAAACTGAAAAACACAAAAAATGGTCATAACTGAATAAATACTTTGTATTGAACCTTGAAGGATCTCTCTATGTTAATGCTTATGATTTTTTCGATTACCATGTTGTTATTAGATCTCTTACCATATCATTATTCAACTTCCCAGTTTATAAACCTAGTAACTTCCTTTAGAGGAGGTGGTGTTATAGAAGAAGCAACATGACTCCTTTTTCTCTTAGCCACCATTTTAACCGTAAATCCATACTTCATCACAAAAGAAATCATGTTAATAACTTCACTATAATTCACAATATCCACATCAAAGTTCACTAATCCATTACTTCTATAAGACCTAATTAGTCAACACAAATCCCACAATACCAATGTTAACACAAATTCCAAAAATTCTAAGTCAATTATCCTCAATTGTGTGTAATAACCATTTTCACTATAAGATTCTTAGGCTACATGTCATACATCCATATTAATAAATCACCACCAAACTCATTAGTCATCCTCCATCAAATCAAATACTCTTTTAACGCAAAATCAAGACTAACAAAGTGATGTTCATATATCAATTCCTAATTAGTAAAATTTTGTAGTGTATATACAAATGAGACAGTTGATATAAAGTCAAGTTATTACAAGATAAGCTGAAAGAATTAAGCACTATAAAGGAAGGGCTTTGCAATGCAAGATGAGCCTGAAGTGCAAAGAGTTTGGCTGCCTTTTGATGATGCTACTAGCCTAGCATTGGCTCAGGAATTGGGTGACTTTTGTTTGAAGGACTATGGTGTAATCTCAATGCCTAAATTTTCTCACCTCATACTTACAGAGAGAGATCAATTTATTGTTCTTGCATCGGATGGGGTATGATTTTCTTTTCTTGAGTTGTGCTAGGTTAGGGTTACTTATGGTTTGCTGATTTTCTTTTCTTGAGTTGTGCTAGGTTACGGTTACTTATGGCCTGAGCCTGATTGAACCTTTTAATTTTGGTTTGACCTTAGTTTAAGGCTTGATTGTGTCTGGATTTAATAACTTGAACCTGAACTTGATCAAATTTGTCAAAGGTCAAAGCTTGATGAAGTCAAAAAATTAAAAATAAGCCCAAAGCAACATAAACATGCAAATGCTTCTTCTTATAACTAATTAAAAAACTTCATACCAATCCTTAATAAAATAATATATTATGTACAAATCAAAAGTATTATGAAGCTAAAACAAATACGTATGTTTGTAAAGTGATTCAAATATTCTAGAATAAATGTTGGATAAAGTGTAATGGTATGAAGCAACTATAAGCTATTAAATAATCCATTACTTAGACTTAGAGAATATGGATTAGGGGCAATCATATGGAATATTATTTTTTGACTTGTAATATTATTAGCACCACAAATCAATTGTATGTGAAAAAGTAAATCGAAAAGTAAAGTTTAAGAAAACAAACCAACAGTATAAGAAAATGAGTTGGCTAATCATTATAGCTAAGATCACCAATAGTTTATACCACTTCATTTATATCTTAAAAAAATCATTATGTAAATCATATACCAAATCTTGAAATATATGATATTAGTAAATAAATATACCTTTATCATTAGATATCTCTTTGAAAAACTTTTACTTGGATGAATAGTCGTCTCCATACATTTCATAATGTAAAAATGAAAATAAATGATAATTTAATAAATGATTATTAAAATTATAAAAGTAAAAAAATCATAATGTAAAGAATTTACCTTAAATATTTTCAATAACCATCCAATTTCAAACACATGCCAAGTCTTCCACAATTTTAAGATGAAGTGAATACAATGAGGACTCTCTATATGACCACCTGTACTAAAAGTAGACTCATAAGCAACTATAGATATTGAAATTGCTAACAAGTCTAGTGTAATTGCTTATGTAATAAGATATTGAGCTCAAATGAACTTCATATTAAAGACATTGTCAAGTAACCACTGATGAGTTGCCATCATACCAAATATGTAGACAACTAATAACCAAAAGAAGGGTTATATGGTGGTGATGGTGAATTTGATAGTGAAGGATGGCTTAGATATACTAAAAAGAGTAAATGATATCATAAATAACATAGTATATTAGAGAGCAATACCCAAAATAGGTTGAAAATTTTGAAGAAACTATATGATAATTACACATGTCATGCATAAAGAAGTTAGTTCTAGATTGTTTAAAAAGATGGAATTACACATCCAAAATGCTAGAGTCCACAAAATGTATATTAAGGTTATTATCAATTGAGACAATGAGATTTTTAATATATTTGTTTGTTGACAAAAGAGTAACGGGAGTTGGTAAAAAACGTATACAAAGTTATGGATGTTTAATATTACCACTGAGTTGTTCTCCAAAATACAATATCCAACTTCACACATTTGTTTTGCTAATAATAAAGATCATTGTATTTGTTCCATGATCTTAGTTGTATAATTACTTTTAGCTAATTCTAGGCTAGTATTAAGCTTTATTTAAAAGTTCAAATCTATATATACCTATATCATCTTGAGAATAAACACACAATAATATTCTTCTAAGTCTTCTTTATGGTATCAGATCTTTCAACCTCAAAGGTGTTAGTTCTTTAGTGATAATTGGTTTTGCATCTTAGCCTTAAAAAATTATCAAAAGTCTTAGTGAAGCTAGAAAGGAATTTTGTCGAGCAAGTGTTGTGCATACTTCTCCAAGCCTAGAAGCTCCATCCCAATAGTGACATTTGACTTAACAACCTCCTAAAGTTCTCCATCACAGTCAAATTTTATCTTCAAGTCCGATAGAAACATCACCCAAGGCTCCATCTCTGGTGACCTCTATGCCTTCATCTCCTCCACAACTTGGTCTCATCCATTTTCTTTAACTAACCCCATATGTAGTAGTCTTGTAACCAATTTCCCTTAGTCATTTTTGCTTCTTTATATAAAAAGAACAAACAAAAAAGTTTCGGATTACAAAAACATAATTAAGCTGACCCACTATTGCCATAATTGCACCCACTATTGTCATAACCACCACTACTATTTCCACGATGCAAGCCTTCTTTCCTTTTAAGTGATTATGGTTAAAGGATCCACTCCATCATCTTTATCTTTTGTCATCGATTGTCACCTCCATTTTTTTCCATCCCAACACAGACATAACCATTTTCTTTCTTTTAAAACGTATAAAGATAGTCCATCCAGTCGATAAAGCCCAGTCATTTTCCTTCTTTTAAAACCCATAAAGATAAGCCATCCAGCCTATAAAGCCTAGCCAATAATAAGAAAAGTTTTTAGTGCCCCTTTCAAAAAGTCTATAAAAGCCTAGCCCAATATCAAATCTAGAAGAATTTTATGAACTTTGGAAAATAAATAGAAAATAGACAAGGTTTAACCTCAACCTAACAAATATAACACCTATAAATTACATAAGTTAAGTATCTCTTGTTTAATCAATGGCAGTTTGATACCTTTTAATGATGCTTCTAAAATCCCATTCAAACTTGTGAGAAATGGTGGAAATTATGCTTCTTAGAAAGATCAAATGACCAATATGCTCTTTTACTATAGTCTTTTTGGTTAAGTTGATGGAACTAATCCCTACACACTATAACATAATCCCAAATACTTTTTCTAGACATACAAAGATCATCTCATACTTCTCAACATATAAGTTATAATCAACAGTACAATCTTCCTATTGCATAAACATCTTCACTCTTGTCTTCCTTTATGAAAAACGAAAGGAATGTAAGACTATAACTATTTATATGAACAAGATGAAAAGTTTGGTGGTGACTTAGCACTTATTGGACACCCCTTGAATGATGCATAAATTATTTCTTATATATTAAACGGCTTAAATGATGAGTTTAAAGAGCTAATTACTATAATTTGTGTTTGTGAGGAGACAACTATGTCCTTTGAGGAACTTTATAGAAAGCTGTTTGATGGGAAATTAATTTATAATCATGGGTAAATAAAAGAAGAAGCACCTAAAAAGGTCATAATAATCAAGAAAGACATCATAACATTCATAGAGACTAGTGTACCAAACATAGTCACCACTCATGACTGAAACAACATTAGCATTAGAAAATGAACTTATAATCATTATCGAGGAAACCAAAACTAGCCTCATTCCACTTATAAATATGAAAATATCAATGGCAAACAATTAATTGTAATTATTAAAGGCATTAAAATTAGTCTCATATTACTTGCACACTATGCAGCAATTCAGGTCATGGTGTAAAAAATTATCAATTTCATGGATAACCTCCCTCTTACTCTTCACAAAATCAAGCACATATAGCATAAGGATAATCAATTCAAAATAACAATTAGGTACTTGACTTTGGCACCACATATCACATCATTTTTTATCTTCAAAATCTATCTATACACTTAGAATATGTTGGTAATAAAGATATTATAGTCAATAATGATAATGGCATCCCTATATCTCAAATTGTTTCCTCTAGTGTGAAATCTCCTATTATTACATTCATATTAGAAAATTTTGTGTATGCATCTTTGATAATAAAAAAAGAACATAACATCTGTCTCTCAATTTTATGAATAAAATAATACATTAATTGAAATTTTCCTAACTATTTTCTTATGAAGGATTTAGTTAGTTGAGTCTTTAAGAATGTAAATATGAAATAGATAAAAAGTTGAGTAAAAGAATATTAACTATATCATCACAATACTTAATTAAGTATAAAGAACTTATTTATAACTTTATTGATGGGCCTGTTATTACTATACCAACCAGTAGAATTGCCTTTGAAAGTTTAAAAATCAATTCTATTAAGTTTGATATTAAAGAACTTATTTATAACTTTATTGATGGGCCTGTTATTAGTATACCAACCAGTAGAATTGCCTTTGAAAGTTTAAAAATCAATTATATTAAGTTTGATATTTGCCTTATACCTCAACATTAGGTCTAACATGAACAATCATTAGATATAAACACAAGCTATAAACTATATATTGATAATGATCAAAGTTCTGACATATCTCATAATTGGTTTAAGGAAGAACGGACCAAAGAAAACTTTGAGAGAATTCAAATTTTGAGTCTAAGGCCCTATTTTTAAAGCTTAAATTCCCCAATTCTCAAAGAAATGCTTTAAAGATTTTCCATTAATCTCTCAACTCTCCTACAATCTAATATGCCCTTTCATTGTTCATCTAGATAAATTTTTTTTCATAGTTTGATTGGTAATGTTAACTTTTTCATGATTTGGTTTTTTCACAATTTAATTTTTTAAAGGTCTATATAAATTGTTGACATGACTAATGTGGACCCCTTTTTATAAAAATATTATCCAAATTAATGCAGTTGATGGAATATTAACAGCTTCATCAATTAGAGGGTTATTTTAAATATTTTTCAAAATTTTAGGATCTTTTCTTGTAAATAAAGAATTCATTAAAATTGTGAAAGGTATAAATGTCTTACAAAATGTAAGAACCTAGAGTAACACATGGTCCAAAATAAACAGTATGAGTTATACTCGAGTTAGGTAAGAAAGTAACCAGACGGTGAGCCTTAGAGTAACTGGTAAGGTTACTTGTTTATGATCAAAAGGTCATTGGTTTAAGTCACGAAACTAGCCTCTTTGTAAAATGCAAAGGGAAGGTTATGTACAATTGATGTCCCTTCCCTGATTCCCGCAAAAATGGGGAGCCTTGTGCATTGAGGTTGTTGTTGTTGTTGTTATTGTAGGTAAGAAAGTAACTCGTAACCAAAGATGGGACCTTCAAAACTTGACACAAAAACAGACAAAAGACAAGTTTCTTGCTTTATGTATGTGTATGGATCACCGTAACGGTATGGAGTTTACTTCGTATTAGTGCAACATTACCATCTTCCTCGCGTGCATGCTCAGTCTTTGCCTAAAGAAAACAAGATGGAGAAGTCCATAGCTTTTAAATATGCCGGTTGTGACTTGGTTTAACTCAAAATCTGCATTACTAGGAGAATCACCTATATAATCTCATATTGCCTCCAACTTATAATTTCCATAAATGTATATGACGGTTACATCTAATGGAATCCTTATGCAGAAAAATTCATTCTCATATCCAAGTAAGAAGCTCATTTTTCATAATGGACATTAGTCTATCCGTCCACAGGTGGAAGATAGAAGAGTCAAATAAGAAGATTGCAATTGCTCTATATGCTCTAGAGATTAAACAATTTTGGAGAATCCAATCTAAGATAGGTATTTTTAGCACTTGGGACTCATTAATAAGTATTTTTAGCACTTGTTTCAATTTGGAAGCAATAGTTTAGAGAAAATTTTATACAAAAGTTACAATAAGAGATGGTTTTAAATTCACTGAAGATTTAGGTTTAGGGATTTTAGGAATAAAGCAAAGGAAATATCTATTAATTACCTTAAGGATTTTACCTTTCACAAAGAACTCCCACACTACTTTAATCACCCTTAAACCAACAAGAGGCTAGGCCTTCTAATATAAAGGACCATTCAATCAGGGCCTGGTGCTTTCATGGGGCTCATTTCAGATATGACTATTTCTATTTCTTAAGCATTTACTAGTCTGATCAAGAGATCAATATCTTCATCAGAGTGTTGATTATGGATAAAGGATTATAGTGTAGACATAAAAGACGATGTTTGACTTACAATGTCAATGATGTATTTAAAGTAGGAAAATGTTGCATCTTTTATTTCATTTTGATCAGTCACAAGAGCTCCATCTAGATTGAGGATTGAATCATTCATATTAGTGTTCTTTCTCGCTAAAATTATATTAAAGAATAATTTAGAGCTTTTTTGCCATCTTTAAACCATTAAGCTCTAGATCTTTGTCAAATCAGTGAGTTCTGAGCCACTACTGCTTGAACATAGTCAATAAGGGCTATCTTTCCCTTAAGAATGGGCGTTTGATCACCATATAAGTTCTCCAGGTCCTCCTAGATCTTGTTAAGTTTCTCCTTTATGTTTTTAATGTCTTCTACAATGCTAGTACTCCAATTTATGATATTTAACTTCTTTAGTTCTTCCTTGATCATTCCATGTCTCCTAACATAAATATATAACTTAATCCATTGAAATGGGAGAGACCATTATTAACAACCCCCTAGAAACCTTCAATTTTAGCTAAAAAAGTGTTAAATATCATAACCTCTCAAATGCCATAATTTCTTCTTGGGGTCTTCTCGAGAGTAGCCGAGCTCAGAGTTCTCTTTTGCACTTATCCTTAATTGGCTTTGGTCCGGCATTTCCAAGGGAAGTCATGCCCCTTTTTTCCCAAAATTAAGCATTTGTACCTATCAAGCAAGAAACTCAAATGTGAGCGAATTAACTAAATAAAATATCAAATCCGCAAGGAAATAAGTCAAAATCTATCCAATTCATTCCATAAATATCTTACAAATTCAACTTATCATGTTGAATCCAAAGAAATCTTTTATAGGATAAAATAAATGATATGAACAGGCAAATTAACATTATTTACCCCTTTAAAACTGATGGGAATGTGTCACTAAGGAATTTCATACTGGACTTCCAAGAGTGTTATAGTAAAATTGGTGTTGTTGATTTGAAGTTTGAGGGTCCCCTAACTACTTAGAGCAATAAGTAAAGTTCCAGATGGCATACCTATAAGAGGCTTGATAGGGACTTGATCAATGGTGAGAGGTTAGCCAAATTTTCACAATGCAAAGCCTTAGTGCTTCACCACTCATTCTTAAATCACTCTACTATCAAGGTTAGCCTGTGTATATCATTTAGTTTATCCCATAAAAGATTTATTTGAAAAGAGAATTTAGACCCATACACAAAGGTGACTGTGACCTTAGTACCTTTACCAAAGAGAATTACCTACAAATGCATAAATTGATCTAAGGAGCAATTAAATTGGGCCTTAATTTTCTTAACGTCAAAGTCTATTATTATGATGCCAAAATGATGGTGATGATGGTTTGAAAAAATTTGCTAATCGTTACACAAAAACCTTTACTTTAAGAACTTCTCTTATTTCAATTTAGTCTCTAGGATGCCTATTAAAGCAAGCTTCTTATTAAGGAAATTTTTTTGAGAATTTGTTACTTAGAGGGATTGTTAATCCCTTTTGCATTCTATGAAAGTATTATCACAGAAAGGGGGTTTGAGTTTAGGTCCTTTTGACCTATTCTTCCTACTTGATTTCCTCCTGTTGTCAATTTGAAACTCCTCACCTTGATGACTATCTGAATTGGAAAGCACTATTGGATCATTTTCATATATTTTATCCTTATCCTTGCACGGAATTAGTAGAGGGTTTATCGAGTTGCTCTTATCCTTTCCCACTTGAGAATTTTTATTACTTAAGAATGGTGACTTATTAGGACTCTTGTCATTAATGGATGAATCCACTTCCAGTTCCTTTCTAGCTAGATGAGACTTTAAGGTAGTATATGCCTTAATCTTTGAACGTTATATTGGCCAACTACTCTCTATAATACTAGGATCATTGATTATAAATGTACCTATCTTAGTATTTTTCTAAGTTCTTTAAAATCTCCCTTAACAAATGATCATCCCCATTGGTTTCAATTTTACCTAGGTCTCTCAAGGAAGGTTTCCATTAGTAAACCACCATAACTGTATCCTTAAAATGGTTTTCAACTTTTCATCCTCTTTAAGTCTTAGAATGAGGATGGTTTTAGAAAGATCCTTCTCAACTTTACTTCTTAGAGTTGTGTTTTGCATCCATACTTATTAGTTTGCCTGTAAAAGTAGCAAGTATGCTAAAATATCTCGTGGATTAATACTCTAAGGAGACTCCATCACAGTTAATCCAAATAGGGATGTTGTTTTATTTCAAGTTTTCTAAGTAAATCCAAGGCCTCTAGGATTGAAGAGAGTGTTATTCTGAATATGTCAGGGAATTAAGGTTAGGTTTTTTTTGCTTATGGGCTAGAGTTAAACTTGAAGAGTATTTTATTATCCTTTAAAAGGAGCACTTCCTTAAGACCACTACTTTTCTAGTTCTTCATTGCTCATAGCCTAATGATAGGCTGCATTTTAATATTTGTTGCAACCATAAGATGACCCTTTATGGTTTCAGGGGGAGAATACTCCAATTAATCCTTATTGGTTTCCTCCACCACTTGTTTCCAATTAAGGTGAGGGTTGACAATCGAGGGGGTAATCACTATTGAAGGACCATTGGTAGAAGGATGGTTTACAGCCGTTTGGGGATAGGGAGGAAGGTAGGGGTGGAAAAGACAAATCATCCAAATGGTTAAGGTTAAGGGCACAAAGGTTAAGGGTCATTTATAGCTTTGGGTAAGGGCTACATTGGTAGGGAGATGACGTCGAAAATTAGTTTCTATAAATGATAAAGAGGATCAAGGATAGGAATAAATTTACATGTAAAGGACATAAAAGCCTCTAGGTTGAAACAAACCTAAATCTCGATGGAGTTAGTCTGAATGTGAAAGTATTGATGGACGTTTATGGAGAAAAGTTGAGGATAGAGGTATAAAATCAAAGCAGATAGTAGGGTTGACAAAGAGGAAGAAAGGGAGGTGAAGAGGGAGGGTAAACGGATATTATGAAACTTGGCCAAGGTGATGGGAGGAGTTAAAAGGAAACCACACTATCTCACTTATCTTATTTCAACCTTGATTATGGTCCTTTTTGTAATCAAACATTAAAGTCTAATTTAAATTTTCACTAAAACGTTAAAAGAAAAAATATACCTTATTTTTGTGATATATTTAACTCCACATTTGCATCAATATTAATAAACCTAAATATTAATAAAAATTCGTAAAAACAAATTCAAATGTTGCGTAATTTTATAACAAAATATTTTAAATATGAGATTAAGTTTATTTAAACATTAGGGTATAACATAAATTTTGACTCAAACATTAAGGGGAAAAATTTATCTTCATTATATCCTATATTTAACTCCACATTTGCATCAATATTTTTTTTGAAGGAAATTTGCATCAATATTAATAAGGCTAAATATTAAGAAAAATTCATAAAAACATATTCAAATGTTATGTAATTTTATAACAAAAATTTTAATATGGTATTAAGTTTATTTAAATATTATTAAATTTTACTATTAATAATATTATAATGCTTACTATTTATAAATTTTGATATTTAATATTATAAAATAAAATTTCAGATAAATTTATTAAATTCTTAAAAAAATATCGTATTAATAATACAAAGGTTGTTGCCAAAATTAATGGTGGCCTAGAATTCATCTAACTCAAATTAAATTACCCACTTCTCATCATCTTGTTCAACCTAATAACCATAAAATAATAAATAAATAGATGAAGAATCTAGATAATCTTGATTTGTTTTTGTGATTTGCTCAAATTAGGATAATTTCCTTGTTTCTTCTCTCTTAAAATAGCTTCTCAAATTCTCCAAGGTCTTGTTCTTCTCTTTGGTGGCTAACCTTAATTCTAAGAATAATGCAAAAATCTCTCTTAGAGTTTTCACATCAACACATTTGCCATGAAAAGGGCTTAGACAGATTGTTAATAGTATCAAATGTTGATTCTTTAAGAGAACAGCTAAATACTATATATGAAGGCTAATTCAGAGAAGACTTTTCCTTACATAGTCTGTACTGTACATGAACTACATTTAAATGACTATATAATACAGTAACTACTGATTGAATTTTGTTACTGAATCAGGTCTCAAAAGCTGGCTGGCTTCTTCTGGTCTTTCTATACAAGAGATAGGGGTGTCATCAGTGCATGGCCCGTCTATTGACATGCTATGGGTTTGACTGGGGTTCTGCCAGAAATGATTTCTTATAGTCCTGTATTTTGTATTAATGGCTAAGAAACCAGCATCAGAAAGCAAGTCCTGAACAGCCGTTCGACCTTCAAGCATGCTCACAACTTGAGACATTGTAGGTCGAAGAGTTGGTGATGCATTAGTGCACAAGAGAGCTACGTTTAGCATCACCATGGCCTCCTCTGATAAATATTCAGACCCCAACTGTGGATCAACCAACTCCAGCAGACTTCCTCTCTCCTGTAGAACATAGGCCTGCAGATTTTCCAAAATCATATCAACAAGGATGCTACTACATTCTCTGTAAATTCCTCCTCTCCATATAATCTTACCCAGTCAAGCAGGTAAACAAATTCCTCCATTGGCTTGTAGTTTGCATTGCTTTTGCCGCTAACAATTTCCAATGCAACAACTCCAAAGCTATAAACGTCTGCTTTGTTGGTTAAGTAACCTCGCATTGCATACTCTGGAGCCATATAACCACTGCAAAGTCAGAAGCCACAATGAGTTAACAAATAGTGAAGGGACCCATCGCTTGATATAATAGGCAATGACATGGCCAAGCTCGATTTCTTCACGTTCTTGTCGAGTATTTGACAAGATGGAGTAAAATGAAATGCATGTAATGCTAAAGGGTTTACATAGTTCCAGCAACCCGAGTGCTAATGTGAGTATTGTCATCTTCATTGAGCTTGGCCAATCCAAAGTCGGATATCTTGGCATTCAGATCCTTGTCAAGCAATACATTGCTTGTCTTGATATCTCTGTGCACAACTTTTATTCTGGACTCTTCGTGGAGGTAGGCCAAACCTCTAGCTACCCCTAGGCAAATTTTTTGTCTAGTGGGCCAGTCTAATTTTATTCTGCAGATTGCATCTTTTCCTGAAAATAGTAGAAAAGGACAAGCCATTAGCAGACCAGTAGCTTGAAGATTGATGCCTATGATTTTTGATGGATGGAAGTGCTTAACTCACCAAAAAGAGCCCGTGATAGGCAATTGTTTTCCATGTACTCGTATATAAGCATCAATTGGTTTCCATCAACACAGCATCCATACAATTTCACAAGATTTGGATGATTTAAGGCAGATATCATGCCTATTTCATTTACAAACTCACGATTTCCTTGCTTCGATTTGGAAGACAGTTGCTTCACTGCAATTACTGTGCCATCTGATAGTAGGCCCTGCACTTGGTAATGGAACATATCAGATTTCC
>JANKOE010000009.1:402610-413843 GCA_026284465.1 Erythroxylum citrifolium | reverse complement strand
ATTGCAATTTGGTCCTTGGAAAATATCAAATTTGCCGAAATGGTCCGGAAAGTTCCGAAATTCTGGGTACCGGCCGATACCGACAGAAAACGGCCGGTACCGGCCGGATTTTTTCACCGGTACAAATGACAACGTTTCGGTACCGGATGGCGGCCGGAACGGAACGTTCCGGCCGGTACCGTCCGGTACGGAACGGTATCCATAACACTGGTAATGACGGAGAATTTATACAAATAAAAGCATTACTTAGACGAACTGAACTATAGCGATAATGAGTACTTTGATTTAGTGTTAGAATTAGTTATTTTCTTCATTATTGTTCATCTAACAGAATATTTGCATTTTCTGAAATAAAATAAGAAAATGTAGGAAGCAACGTACGTGCATTTTTAATTTAAACGATATAAATTGTTTTTATTGTTTTGAATTAAGAAAATAAAATTTTAAATTCCAATGAATTTAAGCTAACTAAGCAAAAAGGTATAGCCTTAATTTACAGAAAATCATATTCAACTTAGCCACAAATTTATGATCTATTTTCCTTTTGTATTTATTAATATTTAATATTTAAAAATGTTTAAAATGAACTTTAATATTTATAAAACATTGAAAATAAACCTTGAACAAAAGAATTTTTCAATAGGTTTGACTTCCAATTAATTAAATGTTACGTGAAAATTAATATATTATTTTTTGTTTAAAAATGAATCTCACTTGTTACGAAATAATAAAAATCCACTGTTATAATAATAGACTCCACTTATTAAGTTAATTTATTAAAATTTATCTATTAATGAAATTAATTAAATACTTATTAAGCTAATTAAGTATCATTAAATTAATTAATCTATTTAACAGACTAAAAAAGAAATTAACCTTATCGTTTCTTTTTTATTGAATCTATAATTCGTAACCCCTAAACTCACTGCTGCTTACTCTCAACCTCTCAATTGATTCAATCACAGGTGACCATGTGTGAAAAAAATGATCAACATGTGTGTCGTGCCTACAAGCATAGCAGCACCGGGAAGCATAATGACATGCATGACGTGCCCTTGTATAATGACATATAGTAACATTACTCATGACTTAAGCTTTCAGGAGAGGGAGAACTTAGAGAGAATGGAAAACACACAAACTAATATTCATTGAAATCAAACATTGAACTTTTGCCTACTTACCATGGAAGAGGAACCTTGCTTTTATAGGTGAAGCAAGGATAGGAAAGTAAAACAATCAAAAACACACTGATTATAACTTTAAAAAAGAAAGCTCTTTAACTACATCCATCACACCTTTCACAAAGCTACTTTGAAAAAACAAACAACTTTCTAAAAAGCAAATAGTATGATGATAAGAAGGAATCTTACATAGTGGTTTGTGGGCCACAAAGACTCTCTTTCATCAAAAGACTCAAAAAGAAAAACAACTAAAAAGGCGAGGTCCTTTAGAGTGCTAAAGTGAGGTTGTTGTCATAGTCAGATCCATCTGTCAATTCCATGTCGTTGTCAATTTGCTCAAGAATGTGGTCGATGTTTCAGTTGTAGTCCAAGATGAAGGCTATAGGCTAGAAATAGAAATGGGGTCTTGAACAGGGTTGGATGGTACGCTGGAAGCCATAGACCTGTGATATGTAAGGTAAGGAACTTCACCAACTCAAATTTTGATAACATTAGAGGGAGCCACCGATGTCCATTGTTCAAATGATGGAGTAAGAATCGGTGCGAGAAGAGAAGTATCTCCAAAATATGTACTAAGAGATGTACAAATGTTGGATGGAGATAAGCTTGAGGATTGACCGAGTTGATCTAGGAAAGAATGTAAGTCTGCCATTAACTGTGTGCCTTCTGTAAACCAATCAAGGGTGGTTCGCCAATGTTGAAGATCATTTAATGTACACAAAATGTCCAGTAGTACTCATATAGTAAGGACGGCGTATGATATAAATGACATAAACTTTGTGATCAGTTAAAGCAGTGTCCCATAAGCGATAATTAGCTAAGAGTTGAGATATGTCCACATGCCATTTGGATAATGGTTGAAACCATTCTTAAAAAGTCCATAAAAGAGAGTTGACATTTGTAGGATTAGATAAATGATAATAAACATGGAGGGGGTGACAAAGAGATAGAGTAAGCATATAAGGAAGCAAAGCCCAAAGATGTCATAAGGTAGTATCTTGGAGTGTATTATAAAGATGATACATTAGTTTTTAGGGAGCAAGAGCATCAATATAACTAGGAGTGGGTAAAATATCAAATTTGAGAAGTGTGAGATGAAGATAGTAAAACAGACTTTGATGAAGAAGGGGAAAGAGGTCTGCAATAGTGGTTAGAGGAGTAGAAAACAAAGGGGGAAAATCTTTTTAAAATTTTGCAAACTTAGGAAACTCCATGAGTCAAAAAAGAGGAATATAATGTTTCAGAGAGGAGGAAAGAAACAAGATAGGTATGGTAGGTCTAGAGAGAAAATCAAAAAATGTGTTTTGGTGACCTTTAATATGAAAAATGGAGAATTTATAATGAGAAAACATTCTTGCCAACAAAGCAATTGACTATTAGGAAGATATTTCTTGGGTTGATCAAGAATCTTGGGAAAGGAAGTGTTATCCATTTCAATGACAAAGTGATAAGGAATGAGGTGGAAAGCAAACTTTTCAATATCTCTTTTAACAACTAAGATCTCTTTGTAACTAATGTGGTAATGGCATTCAGAGGTTCGAAATTGGCCACTTACATGACCACAATAATGGCATTTTTCATTGATTTCTTCGATAAGCATAACCCTTAATAATGGTCACTAGGATATGTCTGTATTATGCGTTGTCCTATGTCAGAAAT
The DNA here is from genome assembly GCA_026284465.1 of Erythroxylum citrifolium. Taxonomy (NCBI): domain Eukaryota; kingdom Viridiplantae; phylum Streptophyta; class Magnoliopsida; order Malpighiales; family Erythroxylaceae; genus Erythroxylum; species Erythroxylum citrifolium. The sequence continues at coordinate 411,003 of JANKOE010000009.1, read as the reverse complement.
TTTTAAAGGTGGAGGATCTTGACAGAAGTGCTTCAAATTATGGACAGCCTTTGTTTGTTCTAAATGCCAAGGTGGTGGATTCTTTTTGAGCAACTTAGATAAGCATGAAGTGTAAGCTCTCACATGTGGTATGAACTCATGAATGTAATTAACAATCCTAAGGAATTGTTGTATTTGTTTCACAGTGAGATTTTCATTGGGAAAATGTAATAGCTCTTGTGCAATATATGGACTAGGCTGGTAGAATCCATCTTTGAAATGCATACCCAGAAATTCAATCTCCTTTGTACCAATGATGCTTTTAGAGGTTGAGGCATGATGCCATACTATTTAGTAAGATCGAATAATTGCTGAAGTAAGGCCTAATGTTCTTCATGGGTCTTTGAGAACAGAAGAATATCATCAATATAGACGATTGCACTATTGAAGATAGGCTCATAGATCTTGATCATGGTTCTTTGAAATAGTGATGGGCTAACTTTAAGCCCAAATGGAATAACAGTCCATTGATATTATGCACTGGGAATGCATAATGCAGTTTTGTACCACTCAATTGGGTGAACACCTAATTGCCAAAATCCTGCCTTAAGATCAAACTTGGAAAAGATAACAGCTTCTTTTAAAAATAGTACCTGAGTACTAATCTTAGGAAGAGGAAACTTATTATCTTACAGGAATGCATTCAGATGCTTGTAATCAATCACAAATATCTTTTTATCGCGCTTTTGCTCTTAACATTTGTTCACATAGAAAGCCTGGCAAGCCCAATCTGACTTTGTGGGCTCAATGAGTCCTTGCTTTAGAAGGATAGCACACTTAGCTTGTGTAAGTTTGAGGTCATCAAGGTTCATCCCTGGATGTGTAGCTTTCGTAGGATTGATATCCTCATTTTTTTGAAAGATAGACTTATGATAAAGTAAGTATTTTTCCAAAGAGGATATGCATGAGAAAAAATGTGCATGTGATTCAAGATAGTAGTCTAATAGTTTATCTCGCATTGAGGTATATGGTGTAAGAACTTGAGAAAGTTTAAAAACACATTTTTCGCTTCAGTGTAGGGACTGTAAAATGATCGATACCTGAGGCCTGTAGGTAGGATCTGTAAAAGTAAGACTTTATTGTAGACATCTATACTAATGAGAATATTTGGGCCAAGTAGATTGTTGCCAAGCACTGTAGTCCAAACTGTATACTGTGGAAAGAATTGTATCCCGATCTTTCTTTTTGTAATTAACCCAATCTTGAATGAATTGCCATCTGCAGCAGTAAAGTACTCATCATGTGAGGTCTATGCTTCAGAAGGTAAAATGTTGGGCTTCATAATCGTACGGCTAGATCTAGTATCCATAAATCCAATAGCTCTGATGGGGTGATCATACTTGTCTTGTTTGAAGAGTTGGATCCGAACATATGGTCGTTGGACTAGAGTATGATCTAATTTCATACAGGTATACTATAGTATGTATACAGAATCATCCCCTAGAGAGATACAGGAGTCAGAGGATTCATGTTCAGAGGTCGTAATAGAAACAACAAACTTAATATCTTCATCTTCAGTAGCTTGTTCCTTAATAAGATCTTCAAAGTTATTAGATGAATGAATAGGCAAAATTAATTGCATTTGTTTTAATAACTTAACATCTTTCTTGCTTTTATGAGGACAGGTTTGTTCAAAGTGACCTGGATGTCCACAGAGAAAACATTTATCATCTTTTTGAGAATGTTGGGATTTCTTCTTGAAGAATCGAACAAACTTTTGTTTTGTTCCATCTTCTCTCATGTAAGTTTTCCTGAATGGCTTGTAACCTTCCATTTGTGTGCGAAACTTTTGTCGGTGATAGACATGATTGTGATGAGATTTCTTCTTGTTGCTACAATAACAGTTCTTTTTGTCTTTGCACTTAATTTGAAGATAAGACTTCTTGCAAGCCTTTTTAAGAAGTGGACCACCTTTAACGATGTTCTTAAATAAGGCATGTTGATCACAAAGCTTATCATGAGAGGCTAAAGCAAACTGGTAGTTTTATGTAAGAGATATATTAGCAATATCCCTTTGTAAAGAAACATTATAAATTTACGAAAAACTCGTTACAATCGGATCTAGCAATAGGAATTTTTAGTAAATAAAAGGGGGGATTCGGGGGGTATGCAAAACTCCATATTTTCCATACAATCGATAGGTAAGATCCATACAATCCATAGGTAAGAAAAGAAGATGAAATTTGTTTTATTTATTCTTTACTATTATTTCTATTAGTCTATTGTAGCTCTAGTTGCAGTTGATCTGGAAGGGATGAGATAAAAGTATATCGAAGATTAACATCATTCTATCCATTCAAAAGATAATACCTTTCTGTCATATATTGAGAATGCTTCTGTAAATCATATTTGTCAAGTGAACAACATTTCATTGCAAAATACTCCTGACGGATCTGCTTATATGTAACACACCACTTCCAGACTACATATGCCCGAACATCCAAAGATTATCTGAGAGTATATCCTATTGGAATGGCATGTAAAAGCAATCACATTTACATATTAAGGCATCATACATAACATAAGTATTTAAGAAGATCAAAACTTTCCATTTTAATCATAACCATGTACATACATTGTTACATTACAGTACATAATCCACATATATACATTACCAAGAATATCTAAGAGTTTATTACTCTTTACAAGACGTTCTACGTGAAGTGGAATGTTAAACCAAAATATCCTATCTATACTCTTTAATGTCAGTTGACCAACCTTTGAGCCATTTCTCATTCCAAAATTGACAATACTAGACTGCTACTAGATTGCCTTAGAAGCTAGGTCTCCTCAGTACCTAAAAATTAACATTTGCAATTTTAATGAGTTTTGCAAATTCAATGAGTGAACCATCATCGATGAGCTTACTCAAATAGAATATAAACCTGTCATGTATTAAACACAATTTAATTAGTATAACACCTCATCCAAAATCAAATCCCTTATTTATCACATTACTTGTCATATTTCAACAAGCATATTAAGAATACAAAGTCGTTATATAGTCATTTCAGAACAATCCAATCATTTATCTCAATTATTTGTACCATCAAAATGAACACAAGCATTGCACATCATTATATCAACACAATTCAACATTTATTTGCAATCAATCTCATGAACACATGTAAAGATATTGTTGCAAATGCCCATGAGAATTAGTTCCATTTTTATTTTGTTATGACCGAGCGCCTATTTGTCTATCTCATATCCGTTGCAAATACTGGGCTCATTTTATATACTGTGTCGTACCCATTATGGATACTAGGCTCATTGATAACTGAGCCTACGACTCTTTGCGCACATTTATGAGCTTTAAGCTCTTTTTCATTTGGGTCACTCTGGTCACAACTCCTTTATCTGTTCATGTATTTTAATATAATGAGATGTAACATTTCACTTATGGTGCATTTAGTATTTCACATTTGATAAACTCAAGTCATATATCACATTCTTTGGATCTAAATCCTACATTTAACATTCAGTTGAGAGCACATATTTCCATATTCACATACATTTACAAAACACTTCCAACATTCCTGAATATCAATCTCCTCGGACAATTAACGGTCTGGAATTATCGTAATCACATGAGTAGCAATTCAATAACTGAATTTTAAATAAAGCAATTAGATTATGGTGAGAGAACATCTAGATTGACTCACAGAAAGCTCCATATAGCTATTGCATCGAAGATCCAGCAATGTTCGGATGCGGTCGATCAATTTGTGCTTCTATATTATGCAATACACACATATGTATGCATTACTAACTTGTTTAATCAAATGAATACTCAAACATACACATGTATATACAACATGTTCAATGCATGCTCAATTGATTTTCGCTGGGTATGTATCCTTATTCACAAATCTTGCTCATTCATTCATTATAGTTTGTATATAACTTATTGGTGATTAGATCAATGCCTTAAGACATCTTAATTACTTTAAATTCATTTAATCAAACATTTATCCATTGCTTCCTAACACATAACTTTCCAATTCTCATTCAATCATACCTAATTCATGACTTATATCCCTTTCATCACATTTGCATTCATAAGAACACCTTTTTTTTAACAACTCATACTTCCCAAATTCATATGCATTAATATCAAACAATCCATTCCTAAATTCTAACATCATTTATCAACTTAAACTTATCAAACCCTTAATCGATCAATCGAACAACCTTCTAGGTTCATTTCAAACCTTAATCAAATCCAAATACACCAAAGTAAAGTAACTTATCCTTAGTTCAATAATTACACAAAATAGAGTTTTTCACTTTCCAAGCATTTCCCACAATAATGGGTACCTTTCCACGATTGTGGAAAGATAAAACATAAAGTTTCTCCCGTCATGGCATTACCCATAATTTTGGGAAGAAGCTATGCAGCTTCCACGATCGTGGGATGGGTGAATAGATAGTTTGCCATCCATTTCCTTTAATCTTTTTCTTTCCAGATCCTAACATCATTATAATAGTCCATTGATTAAACCCCCATTTTACCTTAAAGCTACTTCATTTCCTCATCAACTTCATCTCAAATCAAATCAAAATCATTCAATTGGCAACTCAAAAATTATAGTCTTTCAAGCATAAAAAAATCAAAACATAAATTACCATTCACTTTGATCATATATGTAGTCCTAATACTTTCCCATTTCAAAATCACTATATAGACACCTTTCTTTAACATAAATTCACCTTCATTACAAATTAAATCCCAATCTAAAATCATCCATTAAACAACCTTTGACCTACGGTTTCACACAATCAAAACACACCCAATTTATTCATCAAATTTCAGCACAACTCATCATCAACCCTACATGTATTACATCTAAATTTAATCATCATGAATTTTATGCTAACATATATCAAAATAGGTCAATAAATCACTTACTTGTTCATCTCAAAACCTCCTTAATCATCAAGCTACTTTAGCCCTCCACACATGCAAGGATAAAGCATACTTCAAGAACAAGATAGAAATAGAAAGGGGTTTCAACAACAAGATGAAGACAACAAAATATTGAAGTAGCAAAGTGCAAAATTTAGGACAAAACTTAAGGTTATGGGGGTTGTGTAAGTGTATGCCGGCAATGGAAGAAGAGAAGAGGAAAGCATAAAGCAAGAACAAAATAGAAAGTGGTCTTCCATGGGTGTATATGTCGTGGGATAAATGTGTGGCTAGGGTTTAGCTACTTGTCCTAACACTTGTTAAGCAACAGATCATGCCATATGTCTTCTTTTATAAGCTACCAATTGTCACTCCATAACTAGTCCACTTGTCATTAAATCTCTAGACCATATGTCACTTAACTACACCTCCATTTGTCACTCTTTTATTCAAGCCAATTGTCACTCTATTATTGATGCCATATGTCACCATCTCATAGGCTCATTCAACTTAAGTTCCCATGTATCATTTTATCTTACTATTCGAGATTTTTCCTATACTAGATGAACATATCACTTCATTAATCACCCAATTATGACAATAAATTTCAATTCACTAATTTTATTCCATTAAACCAGAATTCAAGACATGATCAATTCACAATCACGCAATCACAACATAAATATTTAAAATCTTTCGTACCCCGAAATAAATCAATTGAGTGCATAAATTATCTTTGCTATGTGTACTAAATCTTAATTCATGTATGTATGTAAATATGATGCATGTTAATGAAATGCACTTTATGTATTCTCATATGATATGACTTATATGACTTCATATAGTAAATAAATTCCTAAGTGTAGGAATTGACTATTACATTATCTATAAGCTGAAAGTCACCAAAGAATTCCTTACGAATTATTCCAAGAAGAGCTCCGACTATAGTGACTTGGATATTGTTGGACCCCGTTACCGGAACCCAACACCCAATCAAACTTAACTTACTCTGATACCAAAAGATGTTGGATCCCGTTTCCGGAACCCAACTCTTAAGCCTTCATGCAAAAACTTGAACGCGAGCGCGCGTGCATATAACCTTAATACCTCGAAGGGTTATAAATTTTGTTTTCACTCATAACATCATAAAACCCTTATTAGACATCATCGATTCGTTTTCGTTCCCATAACCTCCCAAAAATCCACTCACAAAAAGATCACTAGTACGCCCATGTAAAAACAGTCACTAATCTGGAATTCAATTTGCCTGCTTGTGAACAGAATTTGGAAATCTTAAAATCATAATTTCAATTTGACTTATTCACATAAATCATAGCTCTATGTCTCTTGTTTAATTTGGCGCAAGAATCACCTCGATTGGAGTTCTATAGCTCAAGATATCATCAAAATACCACAATGAGCTCATATCTCAAACATGCTCTCCTATTCGACCTCTCACTTACTTTAATGCAAACTCTCTCAATTCAACTCGAAATGATACAAATTTTCATGAGAAGATACCTATATGTCTTATGAATCCATTGGTCTAAGAATCACCTTAATCGGAGGTCAGATGAGGGAGTTATAATCAAAAGAATAGACCATATTCATGACCTAAATCGATTTGAACATACTTTGGCGCGAATGCCATAACTTTCTCTAAAAATGTCGGATTGACTTCGTTTTTGTGTCATTGGAAAGAAGACATCTAGGGATACAACATTTATGAAGATCAAAAATTCAAATTCGGACGTTAAGGGGTCAAAATACACGGACCGTGTGATGCAACACGGTCTGCCCGTGTACCATTTGGGAGAAAATGGTGCTCTGCGCTGGGAAATACACAGCCCGTGTAAATTCACACGGGCAAGCCGTGTAACTTACAGATAACACTAATTTTCCACTCTCCAAAACCCCTCCAAAGGGTCCTAACCCCATCCTAACTTTCCAGATACTCATATCTTGCCAAAATCAACCTTTTTCTAGCCTGATATCATGTCGTAAACTCTAATGGTTCGGGAATTTCATCCACTACGACATCCTAACTTGCAATAAGCATAACTCTCAACTCCAATATCGAAAAATTGCGTACTTTATAGCGTCGAAAAGCTATAAAGACAAAATACAACTTTTATGAAGGCAACTTGGTCCAATTTTACCTAGATCAATACAATTTTTCATCGGAAGTCAACATGCATAATTTATTCTCATGCAAAACTGACAACATTCCAATTTCAATAACTTTATTACAACCTCATTCAAACAACTCAATTTGCCATTGGAATTCATCCAATACTCAACCTCAATTCATGTGGTTTCTTCCATTCAAAAACATTCATCATTCACCATAAATCCTATCCTTGTTTTCCATAATTCACTTCTATTGTTCATGCTCAAAATTCATCATAGTCATGCATACCCAATTCATAATCCAAAGCCATACACAAATTCCAATTTGGCAATCATCCATACACAAATCCATAATTTAAACTATACACAATTCCATATTTCATTTACATCATAAATTAACTGCTTACAAACTTCATTGACAACTCATGCCACAATACAATTTCAATATCAAGTCCAATTTACACAATATGCTAAATCCAATAATTGCTTGAATACACTTGAACCCTTATTTTACATCCATTAATTTCCAAATACAAATTATGCATCCATAAAGTGATGCCTTGATTCTTTTTCACTTGCCTCTTGCTCAAATACCTGAATTGGGGAAAGAGAGGGGGTGAGCTTTAACAGCCCTGTGGGTAACATGCTTATAACAAAATAACAAGCAAAAACTGTTCAAAAGTTCCATCTCATGGAAATTCTCTTTTGAGTCATAAAACCTATGTTTCTCAAAGCTCTTCTTAAGCAATCAAAGTCGCAAAACACAACTCATGCATTTTTCAACTTGTTTATAAATCATGAATGCATCAAAACTTGTCACACATCATATACATGTAAGCACATCATAATGGTTTAGGGTAAGTCCGGATTCATGACGAACTACACATTCCCATAGAATGGTCATGTGTAGTCGTAAACTTGGGGAGTCCTTGAAGGAGCTCTGTGGCACTAGCGGGTAGGCGGGCGAAGCTTATTTCATGGGTCAACGTGCACGTAACGGTTCGTGAGGGACTACCCTAACCCACATAACATGAAATTCATGACTTAAAAGTAAATTGCCCAAATGGAAAATTTTCATAAACTTGTTTTTCATGAGCATGAAACATTTCATATGCAATTTCATCAACCATTCAAAATTTATCGCCAAAACTCATCCACCAAAACATATATCACAAATCATTCCATGCACCCAAAACATGTAGCATTTCACAAATCATTCAAAAGCAAATACAAGCAATATTTATGAAGCCATTGAAAACATTTTATTTTCTTGATTTTGAAAACATTGAAAACACATTAAAAGCTCATTACTTAA
>JANKOE010000009.1:374174-388467 GCA_026284465.1 Erythroxylum citrifolium | reverse complement strand
ATAACCCTTCAAGGTAAGATGATCATGTTTCAATGCTTTAGGGTTCAAGAGTTGGGTTCCGGTAACGGGGTCCAACACTTGTACAATGAAATGAGGAAAAAGTTGGCTTTAGAATATTGTGATTTTCTTATGATGCTTTATAAGTGAATAAAGATATGATTCCATGTGAATTAAATGTAGTGATCGACAGTAGCTAGCCCTTATCGTAGGATATGTACCGGAATAGCGTCCGGGCATCCCAGTGTGTACCTTGCAGTAAGAAGGCGCTACATTTAGGTAGTATCAAAGCATGATTTGACATATGTTGGGACATATAGAATGTTAAGAATGAAATATTTTGAGAAATGCGGATAATGATTGAAATTATTGTTTGTTATAGGTTATCTGTCCTAGGTGATCAGATTGATCAACCAGCTGACCAAGGATCAGTAGGAGCCAGTAGAGAGTCCTCGATACCACGACTATAGGAGATGCCTCCTAGAGTTCCCGAGAGAAGGGAGAGGAGGTATCATAGGCTGCGAAAGCAGGGAGCTGTGGAATTTTATGGCAGCACAGACCCTGCCGAGGTCGAGGGATGGCTAGAGATGACAGAAAAGGTATTTGATTAGATAGACTGCGAGCTAGACTAGAGGTTTGACTACACAGTGTCATTATTACAGGGCCTAGCATACCAGTGGTGGAAGACTGTCCCAGACAGCACCACTAGGGCTTGCCAGTTGAAGTGAGAAGACTTTCTGAGGGTCTTTAGAGATAATTAAATGCCTAAGATCTACTTGGACAGGAAGATGAAGGAATTCCTGGAATTGAAGCAAGGTAGGATGTTAGTAGCTGAATATGAGATCCGGTTCAATGAGCTGATGGGCTATGCTATTGCTCTGATTCCTACAGAAGAAGACAAGTGTAAGAAGTTTGAGGATGGCCTCAATATAGGGATCAGGGTCCAGAGGGAAGAGGCCTAGTGAGAGTCAGGGTAGTTCTGGCAGGAGCTTTAGTAAGCGCTAGAATAGAGCCTTTAGATCACCAGGTGGATCCAGGCAGTCAGGATTTGGGCAGAGGGGGTAGAATTTCACATATTGGTAGTACAGAATCAATTTCCAGTCTGTGAGCACTGTGAGAGGAGGCATAGTGGTGAGTGTTGGAGACTAACTAGAGCTTGCCTCAAATGCAGCTCCATGGACCACTAGATCAGAGATTGTCCTACTACTTTGGGAGCTCAGTCTACTGTGAGTGGGAAATCTGGGAGTGATGCTACGATCCAGTAGAGCAGGGATGGTGGATCTGAATAGAAAGGCCAAGATAGAGGCAGAGTGAGCTCTGGGAGTTCTTCCAGGAGGACTAAGGGGCGGGGTAGCCGACCGCAGTCCCAGGCCTGGGTCTATGCACTATTTAGTACCACCCGGGGGAAAGCTAATATGGTGGCAGATGCTTTGAGCAGGAAGTCTAATATCAGTGCAGCTCAGATTTAGTTATCGAGGCTACCTAATCTGATTCATTTGAGAGCTTTGAATGTGGAGTTGAATATGGCGCAGGATAGGGCCTTGATTGCTACATTGAAACTTAGGCCGACGTTACATGATAGGATCAGAAGAGTACAGAGGAAAGATCCTGATATGGTGAAGCTTATAGAGAAAGTGGAGATGAATCCGAATTCTGAGTTTGAGTTGAGGGATGTGACATTATGGTTGAAGTAGAGGTTATGTGTGTCGAATGTGGAGAATCTGAGAAAAGAGATACTTGAGAAAGCTCATATGGCCACCTATGCTATGCATCTTGATACTACCAAGATGCATAACACACTGAAGCAACATTTCTGGTGGCCCGAAATGAAGAAGCAAGTGGCGAAGTATATATCTAGATGTATGACATGCCAGCAAGTTAAAACTGAGCATCAGGCTCCAGTAGGGAAGCTACATTCGTTGCCCATTCTGGAGTGAAATAGGAATGGATTACTATGGACTTTATTATGGGATTGCCTAAGACTCTGAGGCAAAATGATGCGATATGGGTCATAGTGGACTAGTTGACTAAGTCGGCCCACTTCTTACTAGTGAGAGAGAATAACTCACTTGATCAGTTGGCCCAGAGATATGTGAATGAGGTGGTGATGACGTATCATCTGGTAATGACGTATTGTCTAGTGATGACGTATCGTCTGGTAATGACGTGTCGTCTAGTGATGACGTATCGTCTGGTGATGACATGTCGTCTGGTGATGATGTGTCATTTAGTGATGACGTGTTTCCTAGTGATGACGTGATGACGTATCATCTGGTCATGACATGTCGTCTGGTGATGACGTGTATCTTCTATGTACTGTTCATAAACTTCTTTTGGGTACTGTTCATCTTATATGGTTTGGTCCAATTTTGACCCTTTAGATGATAGAATCTCTCATTTAGGTCTTCATAAAAGTTGTAGAACTCAACGTACTCTTTGAAAACATCCTAAGATGACCTTAATCCAATATCTCTACAGAAAGTTATGTCTATTGTCCCGAAATAGGTTCAATATGATTGAGGACAAAACCTTGTTTGATTCTTTTGACCATAACTTCGTCTCTAGACATCCAAATGACTTGATTCTTAAAGCAATAGATTCCTAACACATGTTTCTACCTGTAAATAAAAATTTGTAGCATTATAAATTTAAATGGAAAAGATAGATTAAATGAAAATGTGAAATCTGTTGGAACAGTGAAAATAGGAATATCTTACTGAACACCCTTCAGTATTTTGATTATATTTGGACCTGTAGGATTCAAAATGATATGATTTTTTATTTGTAGTAAACAAGAGATAAATACTTACAAATTATCGGAAGAAGTAGAATTTTGAATCGGTCTCTAAGATGTTTAATATTTGGATGGAAATTGTGCATAGTATATTGTTTTTGAATAAGAATAGCTGAAACTGTTTAAGGTATATCTTCCAAATTAATGAACCAAATTCAGTAATTTTGGTGTCAATAGAAACATAAGACATAGAGGAACACTTTTCTAGAAGAAAGTATGACCAAATTACATCAGTTACACGTTTTGATTGAATGTGAACAGTAGACCCAAAAGTGTGTCTTGGTAAAATCTGGAGTGAGTCAATGAGAAATGAATTGTGAATTTAAATGGTTTTAATGAGGCCTAAACCTAAGTATAACTTATACTTAGATGAGTTGATATGGGAATGGTTTTGTGATGAAATTGATGATAAAATACCCGGGATTTATCATGAACATGCATTGTACATATTTCATTTCATTCATTGTCAGCTGGGATTTTCGGACGGCTTAGATAAATTTTATATGTTTTCCTATTTCATGTAGTACTTTTGAACTAGGTTTTGATGATGAACATGTAGTAAAGGTTGAAAGACACAATGTAGGCTTTCGGTTTTGTGCAATGAAATGAGGAAAAAGTTGGTTTTTAAAATATTGTGATTTTCTTATGATGTTTTATAAGTGAATAAAGATATCATGCCATGTGAAGTGAATGTAGTGATCGATAGTAGCTCGCCCTTATCGTAGGATATGTACCGGAATGACCTCCAGGTGTCCCAGTGTGTACCTTGCGGTAAGGTGGCGCTACACTTATACCAAGGTTATAAGAGTCCAATGCAATTTCTTAGGCCTAAAAATTTAAAATTGATTTATTAAGTATATTTTTACTTGAAATGTGGTATTGTTATTTCTTGGGGGAGGGGGGGTTTGGGGGGGAGAGATTGAGAGTAAGGAGCAAGGATGGATCATTTACTAATAAAATGGCTAAAGGAAAGAACTTTATAAAATAATAAAACATAATTAGAATCTGGGAAAGGAACCAAATTATGATAGGCCATTTAAAATGTTTTAAAAATCTCTTAAGCTTTTGTCACCTTCAAAGCATCAAGCCTAAATTTAGAAATTAGTCGTGTCTTGCTCCGTATAAATGCATTAGGCTTGATTTTTTATATCTACTAAATATATCAAGTATTTTATCTTTAGTTTCAATTTACGTATTGGTTTTTTCATTTGAGATTATTTCATTCAGGTTTATTTTTAGCTATCTTTTTAAATTAAAAAAAATGAATTTCATTTATTTTCAAGCATTAAAATATCACTTCATATTTGTTCTTTGTTTTTAAGCTTTATGAAACAACTTTAGGTATCTTTGTCATTTCTTAAAGCCTAATGTAAAATCGAAAAATCTAAGACATTTTCACTTTTAGTTTTTTAACTTGTAAACACACTTATAATGTCACTTATTTTAAACTCTCAAATTTACAAAAGCTTTAAGGAACTTAGTAACCACTTAGATGGGTGAAATGTAGTGTTTAACATTTTTCTAAGTTATAAACAACTCTTAAATTCAAACTTCTAGTTAGAATTAGTGACTAACCTTAGGTTTTTATCATCTTCCCTTAAATTTAATTGATAGAGACTTTATTATTAAAATCAATTTTCAATCATCTATGTTATTAAGGTTGTGTTTCGTTCCTCAACAATAGTAAGTGTATTTGCAATATGTAAGCCTAAAAGTATGGCTTGAGCTTTAAGTTGTATAATATATATATATACCCCTCGCAAGATTTTATTAAATACAGTATACTAGAGCTTACAGAGGGTTTTCTTCTCTGATTAATAAAGGATTAATTATGTAATTGGAGATCACCATGTGTAAATGAAAAACCTCTTTTTGGGTTGGTGTAGATAGCAATTGAGGAAATTTTTAGTATTCTTTAAGTTACTCGAAAGCTTCCATGCATTCCTGCTTCCACTCAAATCCTTTTGGACTATGTAAGATTTAGAAAATGGATGATAGAAATAGATTGAACTTAGTAGGAATCATCATAAGCTTTTAACAAGATTAGTCAATCTTTGTACTTATTTAAAGTTTTTTGGTATTGCCATTGTCATTATAACATGTACCTTATAAGGTTTGACTTTGATTCCCCTTTATGTCATCATGAATCTTAGGGATTTTCTTACTGTAACTATAAATATACATTTTTTTGGGTTTCACTTCATTTTATACTTATATAAGGAGTTAAAGAATTCTTTTAAATCTTTTATGTGCATCCACAATCACTTTCTTATGATTATATCATCTACACAGTGATACATGTTTCTTCTCAATTTCTTTCAGAATACAATCTTAACAAGTCTTTAAAAAGTTGCTCTTAGGCTCTTAAAATGAATAGGCAATACATTGCAGCAATATATTTCTTTGCTTGTTATAAATGATGTTTTCGTGTCATCCATCTTTATTTCAATTAGCTTGAGTACATGCCCGTGAATCTTAACGTTTTATTCCTTGCGACTGAATCTTCTAACTAGTCAATTTTTAATAGTATGTTTTATTTAGATATATGAATTCAACAATTATTCTTCACTTTCTATTAGCTTTTCTTACTATTATTGTAACATCCTGTTACTCATGATAAGGCTAGAATAGTGTACAAGAGAGGTAGATGAGAAATTAGAAATGGCATTTCATGCTTATGCATAATATGGCATACACATACACATACACGTGAATATTGATTGTGCACAATAATATGATTGTATATGCATTCATTGACATCGTCCGGGTTAAATTGATCTATAAATGTGAATTTTGTTTTGATATGTCTTGAATTTGGTACGACTGGATTTCAATTAGTAAATTGGAATTAATGTTATAATTGGAAAATTGGGGGATTATAATGTAAATTTGGTCTAGGAAAAATTCCAAGTGATAAGATAAATTAATACATGAAAATTAGGATGGTTAAGTCTATAATTAAGTGACATTTGGCATTGAACATTGTAGGACAAATGGACTAGTAAATTGATGAAAAATGGAATTGATAATGGAGAAATGGCTTTTGTACTTAAATGACATGTGACCTAGCTTTAATGGTGACATATGGAAGCATATATACTTGATACATGTTGAACATGCCTTTAGACATATGGCCATTCCATTAGATGACACCTAACATTCAGCAGGAGCAAACTTGGTTCAGCCCATTCTTGTTCTTTCTTCCCTCTTACACACCACCGAAACTCTCTTCTTTCACCTCCCCGAGTTTTCTTATGGTTATGCCTAATTGTTACACAAATAATCCATGTTTTATCCTCACAAAGTTAAGTAAAAGATTAGCTTGAAGTTGCCTTACTAAACCCAGCTGAAATCCATCTAATTTTTACCTTGAATGGTGATGTTTCTACTTTCTTTGAGAGCTGAATGAGTTTGATATTTTAAGCTGAAATTGGAGTTAAACATGTAATTAAATGATCAGTGTTTATAGCATGTTATGATAGAGAATTGATGATGATGAATTAGGATGAAAATGTTGAGGTGTGCTGGAATTTGATAACTGGAATGTTTTTACTGAACATGCTTCGGTATTTTAGCTATATTTTGATATGTAGATTTCCAAATGAGATGATTCTTGATTTAAATTGAACTAGATACATTTGGATACAATTGTTAAAAGAAATTGAAATTGAATTTTGTCTTTAAGGGTCTTGAAATTTGGCTTGAAATTGAGTCTTGACTTAAGTTGTAGCACTACCAGTGACATAAATCATATCCTATTGTTATTGAATAAATTGTATTGATGTAGACTGAACCAGACAAAGCTGTCTTCATAAAAGTTGTAGCTTATTCTCTTAGCTTTCAATTGGTATAAAGTTTGTAATTTTTAGATATTGTAATTGAGATATATGAGTTGTACAACTTTGAGTGCATGATCATGCCCTAACCAAAATTTCAAATGTACTCTGTCTGTAGTATTTTGAGCATAAATCAAAGAATAATGAATGAAATTGTATGATCTTGGTGTCATTAGAAACTTAAGGCACAGGGAAACAATTGTTTAGAAGAAAGTGTTACTGAAATGCACCATTTTCCTTGTCATATTGATCATATAAAGTAAACCGGAAAGTCTGTGTTGGAAAGAAAGCTAGAATAGTTAATAAGTGTATGAATTTTGACACATTTGGAGTACAATTGATCTTTGCATCAGTTTATTATAGAAGTATACTCGGGCATATGCCATTGAACATGCATGTTACATGATACATTTATAAAAATGCATATTCAATTACACGAACAGTGTGGTAATATGAAATTGTGTTTGATTGCATATAGAAGAGCAAGTAGAGCGACCGCTTCCAGATATTGTCGGAACTTTAAGGCAATAAGAAAAAAGGGAGCAATAGTGAGTAACTTAAGATGGTCTCACCTTAATTTATTTTGCTTATTACTTAATTGAATTTGATATTTTCTGATTGTGTTTTGAATTCTGGACAATAATTGTCCGAGGCATTTGATGTATGTAAACATCATTGGAAGTGCTACTTGTATGTGAATGAGATTGACTATTTGATTCTCAACTGAAAAGTTGAATGTCGGACTTAGCCTGATGATTATTGTTAATACGCAAATACGAAAATGAATGCGATTGAATGTGATGACTGAATTGTGGCATGCATTTCATTTTAATGCATGTAATATAAAGGCAGTTATGACTGATGTAGCCAGTAAAAAAAGAGCTTAAAGCTCAGACATTCGTGATTAGAGCCTAAGGCTCAATGTGTTTAAAGAGCCCTGTATCCTCAACGGATAAGGGATAGTATAAAAGAGCCCGTTAACCACAACAGATACAGGATAATGAAAAAGGCACAGTCACAACAACGTAATAAATGAATTGAGTCTCATAAACATTGCATTCAAATATGATATGAATAAATTGAATAACTGCATTGTTATGATGACTTCCCTTATATAAATATGTGATAATGAATGGTATGAACTTCTGTTTGAATTATGAGATTTATGAATAAGTGATTCATAATATTATTGGATGTGACCAAGTTGATGTGAATTACATGATAATATGAAATGTTGTGTTATATGACAAGAGTGAACCATCGAGGATGGTTACTCTATTGAGTTCACAAAACTCATCAAAATTGCAACATTGACAATTTCAGGTTCGAGAGAGCAACGACTTAGCTGCTAATACTGCATTTTGGTACAAGTTATGACTCAAAGGTCGGTCAGCTGGGAGTGAAGAAATAGTTTGTTTTAATTTTTGTTTAGTTTCCTTATGTATGTAGCATATTATGTAGTCTGAGTTGTAAACACTCTAGGTTGACATTATAAAATATGGACGATGGTTAATGCTATAGTGTGAATTATAGTTTGAGAAATGAAATGAAGAAAATTTTGGTTTTCAGACAATGTGTTATTTATGGTTTTACTTACGATGCCTTGTGGTATAGTGAAGGTGAAATGGTTATCACACCATTTCTATCGGGTATGTGCACGTGTGTCCGAAGGGTGTACGTGCATGTGTCAGATGGGAGTGGCGTGCTATAGTTGGTGGTATCAGAGCATGGTTGGCATCCATAGGGATATGTAGGACTGTTAGGAATGAAAAAATTGTGAAAATTTCAGATAGTAATTGAGGTTACTGTGTATTATAGGTTATTCGCCATGGGCGATCAAATGGAACACTCAACTGACCTAGGATCAGAAAGAGCCGGTAGAGAGTCATCTGTGTCTTGACCTGAGGGAATGCCTCCTAGAATTCCCAAGAGAAGGGAACGGAGATACGATAAACTGCAAAAGCAGGGGTTTGTGGACTTCTACAGAAGTACAGACCCTACAGAGGCTGAGGGATGGTTAGAGAGGAAAAAGCAAGTATTTGATCAAATGGATTGTGAGTCAGACGAGAGGTTTGACTATGCAGTATCTTTATTATAAGGCCCAGCCTACCAGTGGTGGAAAATTGTCCAGGCAGTACCATCAGACCTTGCAGATTAAGATGGGAGGATTTTCTGAGAGTCTTCAAAGAGAATTATATGCCCAAGATCAACCTGGAAAGAAAGATGAAGGAATTTCTAGATCTGAAGCGTGGCAGAATATGAGATTAAATTCAATGAGCTGATGGGATGTGCTACTGTCTTCATTTTTACTGAGGAAGATAAGTGCAGGAGATTTGAAGACGGATTGAACATGGAGATCCGGATGAGGTTAGCTATTTCTAATTTGAGTAATTTTATGAAACTACGAGCTGCCTCGATCCGCATTGAGCAGTTGTTGAAAGGCAGTCAGCTTGAGATCAGACCAGAGTCTAGACAGAAAAGGCCTAGTGAATCTCAGGGCGGTTCTGGCAGAGGAACAAGCGTCAGAATCGATCTTTCAAACCATCGACTAGATTTAGACAGTCAGGGTTCAGACAGAGAGGTAATTTTGTTTAGTTTGGGAACAACAGAGGTGCAGTATAGGGTTAGTTGCCACCTTGTGAGCATTGCGGAAAGAAGCACAATGGTGAATGTTAGAGGTTAATAGGAGTCTGCCTTCAATGCGGCTCACTTGATCATCATATCAGGGATTGCTCTGGGGCAACTGGAGCTCAGTCTGGTAGGAGAGGAAGTATGGCGACAGAAACTACTGTTCAGTAGAGTCGAGCTGGTGGGTCTGGACAGAGAGGTCGTGGCAGAGGTAGAGTGAGCTCTAGGAGTCCTTTTGTTAGGACTGAGGTGCGGAGAAACCAACCGCAGCCTCAGGCCAGGGTCTATGCTATAATGAGACAAGAGGCTCAAGAGTCTTCAGATGTCGTTGCAGGTGCGTTATTATTATTTACTTTTGAGGCTTTTGCATTGCTAGATCCTAGATCTATACATTTTTTTTATCGCACCTCATATGACATCTAAATTGCATTGTGATAGAGAGTTACTCAGATGTGGATTAGAGGTGAGTACACTGATAGGTAGTACCACCGTGATTGGGGAAGCCTGCAAGAGGTGTGTAATTCGAATTGATCAGGCAGAGTTGGAAGCAGACTTCATTATATTACAGTTAAAGGAGATAGATGCTATATTAGGCATAGATTGGCTCACTGTTCATAGGGCCATCATGAATTGCTATACTAAGGAGGTAATATTAGAATCTCCTAATTAGCCAATAGTAGTTTTCAGAGGTATTAGCCAAGCAGTGCTAGCCAGACTGATCTCATTCATGAGTGCTTTGAGGTTAATGCATGGAGGATGTGAGGCTTATCTGGCCCACGTGATACCTGAGCTGAGCAGAATGTCTAGGATATTCCTGTTGTTAAGGAATTCCTAGATGTATTTCCCACAGAGTTATTTGGCTTACCTCCCGATCGGGAAAAGAGTTTACAATCGACTTAGTTTCGGGTGCTGCTCCTATATCTATTTATCCATATAGAATGACACCTATGGAACTAAAAGAGTTGAAGGCTTAGTTACAGGAGTTGTTGGAAAAAGGTTTTATCAGCCCTAATGTTTCACCCTGGGGAGCTCCAGTCTTATTTGTAAAGAAGAAGGATAGAACTCTGAGGCTATGCATCGATTATAGGTAATTGAATCGGGTCACAGTGAGGAACAAGTATCCGTTGCCTAGAATCGATGATTTGTTCGATCAGTTGCAGGGAGCTCAAGTATTTACGAAGTTGGACTTGAGGTTTGGGTATTATCAGCTAAAGATAGTAGAGGCTGATGTATTAAAAAGTGCTTTTAGGAGCAGGTATGGGCATTTCGAGTTCTTAGTAATGTCATTTTGATTAACTAATGCCCCAGCTGCATTCATGACATTGATGAATAAGGTTTCAGCCCTACCTGGATAACTTTGTGATAGTGTTTATCAATGATATTTTGGTGTATTCAATTTCCTCCTCCGGACTACAAGGTATGGGGTAAGCATGCTAGCCTTTTCAAGTCAGAAGTTACCATGTGCATTCGACAACTTGAACCACTTTATGTCTCTAGTTGGAAAGAGATTTCTGAGGATGATAAGAAGGCAATGTGGTTATTTTCAAAGGTATTATACTTTTGCTATTCATAAGGTAAATGGTTGTAATTGTCTCTTTTCTTCCACTCTTTTACCTTTCTTTCTTTGTAACACGTTTCAGTCATAGGAAAAATAAGTAAAAAAGAAATGTACAAAAACGAAAAAGTTGTCCCATTAAACTTCTGCAAAGCTTAGACCTTAGAGGAAAGTGAGACAATTTGCTTTCAATCCAACTTATAGGTTCATTTCAGACTTAAAAAAACTTTTATGTACAAAAGCAAAAGAGTTATCCCATCAAAATAGTATTTGCTTAATTGCAATAAAGTTTAATTTTATCGTTACATTGAATTTGCTTCTTAATTTCCTAATTATTTTTATATGAATTTTAGGATAAATTCAATTTCTCAAATTAGGTGCAATCTTATGTGATGCAACAAGTGCATGCATAATATAAAAATCAATATTATCATTTACACCAAAGCTATCTTAAGAGCAAAAAAAGATATGGAGGAAGGTGATTGGCAATGGTTGATTGAAAATAAATGGAAGATTCTAAATTTTAAGTTCATTTAAAAATTAAGTACTTTAACTTATTTTGTTAGTTGTTTTCTTTTATTAAAAATAAATTATTTATCGATGTATAGAAGCAAAGTGGAAGAAACGAAAGTAATAGGGGAATTTAAGAAATGAAATTGGTTTATGGTACAAAGTTGATTATGCGGCCTTTTCAAAAAGGGTCCTTCTTTCATTTAGATTTAGTAGATGGAACTTAAGCTGAGTTCCTTGCAGTTGTAGAGTACCAAAACAAAGGTGAGAAGATTGCATATGAGATGGTAAAGTAAAATTTAAATTACTTAAAATTTAAATTATATTTTTCTTAAAAAATTAAGTTCCAATTAATCATTAATTTTCTTTATCTTTTCTTTTTTTCTTCTTCTTAGAAAGATAAAGATTCCAATGAGTGACCCAATGCTATTAAAGTTTAGAAGGTATCATAACAAAAGCCAGATGGAACTTGATCTGCTCCAAATGAAGAAGAAATAATGGTATAAACGTTATAGTCAAATTAGTCTTTTTGTGGAAAATTTTAAAATTATTTTACTAAATTTTCAAATTCTATCTAAATATGCAGAATAAGCTTTAAGAAGAGGGAGAGAGAAAAAAAAGAAAAGATTTCATCTACACCTCTACTGCTTGTTGAGCATTTCAATCTTATCCTATAAAGAGAGAAAAGCTATTCACATGGTTTAGGTGTTAAAGGGATAACGTCTAAGTCCCGAGGAAAAGTCAAATTCTAGCTAAAGCTGAGGCTGCAAAGAAACGTGCAAGTGATTTTGATGATGAAATTGCAAGAATTACTAAAATCACAAAAATACAAAATGAAAATATTCAAGCTCAAAATGAGAAAATTCAAGCTCAAAATGCAACTATTGAGAAGCAAGTCATAGAAATGAAACTATTGAGAAGCAAGTCATAGAAATGAAACAAATTTTAGTTGTTTTGCACATTTGGCAAATACTGAAGTAATTCCTAATTTGTTACTCAATGCTTCTGCCTCAAGTGAAGATCCATCAAGTTCCACAACATCAAATACCCAATTAGTCATGTGAGTTTATAAATTTATAAACTGTAGAATGGTTATTATTACTTCTTATCATTATCATTATATTATTGTAAAATGTTAGTACCAAATTTATAGCTTAATATTTTATAAAATAATTAATTGATTCTATTTTTATTTTTTTTAGGAAACAAATCAATAGTTCATCTGGAAAACTAACCAGGCAAATTTACCTTGGAAAGTTTTAACTTAAATTAGTACGTGACAGTTTGAGATGATTATAATAAATATAATTGTCTTGAATATTAAATTTTCCAATTTTATATATTAGAAATTATAATTTTGTACATTTTGGTGATTTTTATATATACTAATTATTTTTATTTGCTTGTGTGACAATATCTTGGCACTAAAAATTCATATCATTTGTGACAACTTCTATTTTATGGCCACTAATGCAAAACTTTGTATCAATTAAGCAATTAAATTGTTAAACTTAATAATCTATTTGTGATAAACAAGAAATTAGTGATATATTTATTGTAACATATAATTTTTATTTAATGACAAAATTATTGTAACATATAACTTTCATACTTGTGAAATCTATTAGACAATATAGTCACTGATTCAAATTTCTTTTACTACTAATACAATTCTATTATTGAATTGGTAATTTTATTTGTGACAATAATAAACACATTAGTGACAATATTTTTGTAAGAACATATTTTAATTTTTTTGAAAAAATGATGTTGGCACTTTTTCCTTAAAATCATAGTGACCAAGAAGTAATGGACACTGATAAAAAAAGCAAGAGTAAAAAATATGTCGTTGCTAATTTCAATTATTTTAGTAGTGATGATGTTGTCACAACAAAATGAAGTATCGTTTTTATTTGTTATTACTTTATATTTTTTGTGTCGACAAACTTGTCATAAATATATAAAGTTACTGTGATCATATAATTTTGTCACACATTCTATAGTTTTGAGTGTCAGTACTTTTGTCACAAAAGTGTTGCATAATTATGACCATTTTTCTAAATTAGTTACTATTTTATTAGTAAATGAGGCATTTATGACGAGAGGTGACGGCTTTAAAAATTGGACACTATTAATATTAGTGACTAATATTACTGCTTTTAGTGACAACTTTTGCTTTCACTAAAAATACAATTTCTTGTAATGATTTGTCAATTTATTTGAATTGGTTTGAAGTTTTTATAATATGATAGTTTGCTATCAAACTTTCCTAGATATAGACATGCATACATTTATTCTTTACTCTCTTATGATGCCTAGGATCAAATATTTTGAAGTTTTTTCATACACAAACCTCCATATATTAGATATTTTGTTCGTTTCTTTAATCTTTATTTTATAATATTATCATAATTTATGAAATTATATTATTAAAATATTGTTGTTAATGACATAACCTAATAATACTAAAAAAAATCATTATCGTTTACATAACATTTTCTTAGGCGTAACATAACCTAATAATACTAAAAAAAATTAAGACAGTAAATGCTTGAAAGTAGTAGAAGGCCACAAAGTTGTCTCAATATGTAAAATTGTATTTTTGGTTCTACTTTTTTTTTCCTGTTGTAGTTTTTAATTTTTGTTTTCAGTTTTTTGTTTCTATTTTTCTTTCAAATAAAAACAAAATTTTGTTTGGTTGTTAATGTAAATATAGTTATATTTTTTATCACTGATAATAATTACATATTAGATAAAGCTTAAAGACAAATTATTTTTAATTAAATAAATTTATTTAATCTCTTATATAATATTTATTAACAAAATTATGCTACTTTAATAAAATAAATAATTTAAAAATTAATGTTTTATTTATAAGTTAATGTTTATTTATAATATATTTTAATTATTAAATCAATTTTTTGAATATTTATATATTTTTAATAATTATTATAATTTAATTACATATAATTT
>JANKOE010000009.1:335387-347547 GCA_026284465.1 Erythroxylum citrifolium | reverse complement strand
TTAAACCGTCGGATTCAACGAAGGAACGGGATGGCTGCAAAACTGTCAGAGAGGGGGAGGGGGTGATTGTCACCGTCAGATTAAATGGGCGGTTGGGATGGATTGCGTCGTCGTCCATCCCGTTCATCCTTAGTATATATACTTAATGAGTCGAGATTAGGGTTAATATTTGGGCTAAGCTCGACCAGGTATGGATAGATCGAATCTTAGACCTAATTTTTTAAAAAATTGAGCATCAAATTAAGCCAAGACTCCGGTCAGCTTGGATTGATCGAGACTCTAACGACTCTAACTACGCTGAAGCTTAGGTTGTTCTAAGTCCAACCCATTTTGACACCCAATAATTATAAGAAAAATAATGTCGCTTTATACAAAATTTGTTTTTATTTTTAACTTTTTAAAAAATAAATTACCTGGCTAAGCTAGTCGAGTCAGACTAGAGCTTGAACTCACCTTCTTCAAATCAAGAAGTTATGGACTGTAAATGCGCCAATGAGGCAACAATTGGCTGAGAATGGAAATTACTTATATCAGGAATTAACCCAAGTCTACCAAATAATGGGTTGTTTTAAAAATTCAGGATTCAGGCCTAACTTTAGAGGATGGTATTACAATTTTTTAATTTAAGCAGAGTATAGAATTCAATAATAAAAATTTGGCTTAAGTCAATCATTGTCAAAATGACTAGAACAAGTCATTTAGACAATTGACTCTTACCACTTATAAATCTTTTAACATTTTCATTTTTAGTTAATATTTGATACTCTAACACTCCCCCTTAAGTGCAACTAAGACTGAACATTTATACGGACAATCGGGAAATTAATAATCCGGAACAAACCTTCTCTAAAACTATATTAGAATTTTATAAGATTTAGTCCAAATAAACTGAACACATATAAGCCCAAATAAAGTTTCATCATAAAACCATTTGATTATAGGAGAAGTAACTCATTAGAGTTATATGCATGCTCAAGGTCATATATTCTTTCTATACGGGACAAACTCTCACTTATATTTCAACATGCCCCCTTCACATGTGGGCTAATTTAAGGCCCAATATATGACACAATCTATTGTGTTAAGGTGATAACGACTAACTTAAGAGCAACTTGTTCTAATACTATGTTAATTTTTTTAATACGGGCAGGATATAAGCTCTATTAACAAGAATTGAGCTTGTATCCATCATTGTTAAAATGACTATAACTAATTAATTAGATAGTTAATTCTTACCACTTATAAATTTTTTAGCATTTTCATGTTTAGTCATAATCTCCCTGCGATTCAAAACCTCGAAGACGATTAAGGGCCATGGCAGAAGTATTAAGCAACATGAAGATCATTATTGGTACTCAGGCTTCCTCAAACATGAGCGCACTGGATTTGGAATCTTCCTCTTACTGTCTAGTTATGCTTCTGCAACAATTGACCTACTTGTACTTTCTGCATATTGGTCCAAGAAACTTTGAGAGACGTTCTTGCATAGCTTTGGAACAATTGACATAAGCGAATTCGAGCCCAACCTAGTTAAATGAGGCTTGGTCCGTTAACTTTTGGTAGACTTTTCTGCCATGATGCTTTCAATAACTATGGCAGCTAACTTATGTACACTGACATTGAACCAACCTAGTTAAATTAGGCTTGGTCCGTTAACTTTAGGTAGACTTTTCTGCCATGATGCTTTCAAATTACTGTGGCAGCTAACTTATGTACACTGACATTGAATTGTTACTTACCTACATTTATGGTCATAAATCTGAGGGGTACAATTAGTACATGGAGCCAGAGTCCTCA
Source organism: Erythroxylum citrifolium (assembly GCA_026284465.1). Lineage (NCBI taxonomy): Eukaryota > Viridiplantae > Streptophyta > Magnoliopsida > Malpighiales > Erythroxylaceae > Erythroxylum > Erythroxylum citrifolium. The sequence goes on along the minus strand of JANKOE010000009.1, from coordinate 345,750 downwards.
TCTTCTAAGCTCGTGAATGAGCAATCGTCCACAACCAAGAATTTGATACATGAATCTCAGATAATGACTGCACTGGGCCATCCCCATTTTAGAGAAAGATAAATGCATTTAGAGGGACCCGATAGTCTGTCCCCCTTACCCAATACCTCTTTTGTCCCAACAAATCCCAACCATCCAATTTATTAAATTAGATTAAATTGGATAGTTGGGATTTGTTATTGGATAGTTGGGATTTGTTAGGACAAATGAGGTACTGGGTAAGGGGGACAGACCATCTGGGGCGCATTTAAATCACTGCATTATTTACTTTCACAAGGAAATCCATTCTGTTGCTAGCTTGTAATAAGGCCTAACCACACAAAATTCCAAGTTTTTTTTTTTACATTAGGTATCCTGGCTTAGCCAGACTAATCCTAAACCCTGACGACCCCACCCCAAGAGCCTAAAGGATGTAGATCTGGAACCCTAAGATCCCTCGGGTTCCTACATAACCTATATACATACTATTGCGCACAAGGAGTCTTCACATACTTAATTGGTCAACTGACGATTGATCACTAGCTCCCCCTGCTCAGCATCAGGTTCCTATCAGCCTTCGGGTTCCCTAGTAGCTCCAACTCCTACACTGCCGCTTGAAGCGAGGCGTCTGTAATTGATCCGATCAAGGAGTTGTGCCTAGGGGGCTAGAGGATTATCAATAAGAACATACCTATTTCCCCTCCTTTGACGTGACTCGAACTCAAGACCTCCTATAGAGAAGAGTCTTAAGTGAGGAATCTGGACCAATTGGTCCACCCCTCGTTGTCACACAAAATTCCAAGTTTTAAAAGCTCAGCAAGTCAATAACGCCTTGAGGATTTCATGTGGATCTACAAAGATACAAGCAAAATGGTTCATGTACATTAGACTATTTTCATATCCAACTTGGTCTAAATCCAATTGGAACTATATAGATAAGGTATATACATAGTGCTATTTAGGGTTGGACACTTTATTACCGTCTCTCTATTAGTTGAGAGTAAAGTTACGTATTATTTGACCTTCTTAATTATATAAATAAAATTTTTACTGAAGTATTATTATTGATATGAATATTATTTTTGTCGTCCAAAATATGAATTTAGTGGAATCAGATTTGATAATAGTGATGACAAAAACTTGCATACAAAAAATGACAGAAGAATGCTACTATAATTAAGACAGACCTGAGACCTGCATGATTGTCATGAACAGAGTGGTTCCAGGCATTGTACAGGCATAGATTAAATAAGCATGCTTTTGTGCAAGAGTTTGTTTGTAACATTAAAGGGTGATTCATGGAGTCGAAAGTCCTTGTTAAGGCACCAGATGTTAGGAAAGGTCCCATCATTTACTATTTTTTGCTTACAATGTAGCCAAGATCTCTGAAAGAAAGTCCTCTCGACCCAGACTTTCATGGCTGAAACCAAGAAACAGGTAGCCATTTCTGAACTGGACCACCATCATATCCTCCATGATCTCTCATGTGCTTCAACATTTGAGGTTGGCAATTTGTAGGATTAGGTCCAGGTGAGAGATCAAACGTTATTAAATTCCATGTTTTAACATTACTTAAATTGATTTCGAATATTCAAATTGATATACGTTGATTCTTTAAAATTTAAATTTGATATAAATTTTGATCAATTCAAATCTTTTTTATCTAACTTAAGTTAGAATGACTCAAAAATTTTACTAGTATAAGCTTAACTAAATAGAGGCTTAATTAATATTCCTTTAACTCATAAATTCATTCCCTTCAGATACCTAATTCCCATTTAAAAAGTTAAAATGTAATATATGTTAGGATATATATTTTGGCATTATTTATTAATTGGACATATAAGATGTTAATTGGATAATGACTTGGATTCTAAAGTCACATGAATAATCTTTTAATTGAAACAGAATCCTATCTTGATTTGGAGTCTATCATCATGGAAATATTGGAATTAAATTATTGCTAATTTTGGTGGAATCTATATCTTAGAAGATTATTCATATATGTGCATATCTTCTAATTATAATTATGGAAGGAGTCTAGCTGTACACAGAAGTTGGAAAAACAAAATCTGCAGTGGGGTATTTTGTTGAAGTTACATTAGTCATTGATGATTTGTGGGCTGCGCAATTTTCTTTTTGGTTTTGAATATTTGTGTCTTTGAAAAACCCTTGATATACTGCGCACTTGGTATTTTGTATGAGCTGAATATTGTGTCTCACTTTAAGCACATATCAAGAGCAGTTTGCATGATTTATGGGTGGAAAAAGACTGTTGAGGACGCATAGTGTGAAAAGCCTAATAACACACAGGTGTTAGTCTTACAGTGTTTTTATTGTGTATGCGTTGGTGAGACAATTAGGAAGAAGCTCAATGGTTTCATCAATATAGCTGAAGAACATATCTTGGGTGTTGGGGCAGCAACTTAGTGTGGCGTGTAGGTGTTGTGACTGAAAGGAGATTGCCGCAAGTCTTTATGTGAATAAAAGGGGATTGCCGCAAGTTTTGAGAGTGAATTAAGTGTTTTGTGGTTTTCTGGAAAGATACCATGGTGTGGTTTTTTATTGTTGAGCATCTAAGGCTGATGTCATCTAAGTAGCGTGAACGATTTGCGTGGGTTGCGTCAACTGCGTTTTTGGGTGAAAGTAGCTGAAGTTGTTTTTGTGAGTTTTGGGTTTACGTTGAAGGTGAATAACAGAAGCAACCCATGCTAGTTATCTTTGTGCTGGAATTTCTGTAGATTACATCATTTGGGCTGAATGGTTTTGTGCTACGTTTTCTTTGATGTGTTGTTGTGATTGGCCCATTGTTGTTGCGACAACTTCCAGATCTATTTCAGTGAAGCGGAACTTATCGGGAAGTTGTTCTTGTCTATCTCAAGTATATTTTTGTTTTCGCTCTTTATTATTTTAATCACCTGAGTTGTTCGTTTAATTATCTTTATTATTAAATACTATTGAGAAAATCATCTGTTGAGGTTAGTACGAGGCGGTCGTACTATTAGGTGTGAAACTCTTTCACAGGTAGTTAGGTTGTGGGATAGTGTCAAGGGTTGAGTGGGTCGGCTCAGTAAAGCCTTGGATAAATCTATTGTATTTTCGTGAAAGTGATTAATCTGGGTGAGGGCCCCGCAGACGTAGGCAAGATGTGCCGAACTACGTTACCAAATTTCTGGTATTGATTTATTTTGGTTCTTTTAATTTTTCTAATTTTTGTTTGCCAGAAACAAATCGGAAAGTTCGCGAAATTAACCCCCCTCGATTTTTCACTATCGGTAACTTTAGTGATAGAATTTTGAATTTCCGTCAGTAAGTTAAAATAAAATTCACCAACGAAATATTGAGATTTTGTCTGTAAAGTAGCGACAAAATACTATAAATCTGTTAGTAAATTTTCTTTCAACTTACCCATGAAAATCCCAAATTCCATCGCTAATGGTATCGACGGATATACAAACTTCCGTTGCTAAATTTATCAACGGCCGTTTCTTTGACGTTTTTTTTTTCAGTCGATAATTTTTGTCACTAAATTTATTTCCAAACACAAAAGGTTTATTTTCCGTCAGTAATTTTCATCGCAAAAATTTATTTTTCTTGTAGTGGTGTCAAACCCAAATTATTAGATCTTCAAAACTAAAGTTCAATTCTTTAAATGATTTAGGTTATCAATTCAGGCCAGGTCCAAGCATTTAGGTCAACAATTCAGGCTGATCCAGGTGAAGCTAATCAACCCTTTAATAATTCAACACCTCAATTACGAAAAGTTCATTTTCCACAAAGAAGTTCACTTAAATGGTGATATCCAGATCTAAAGCAAGATCATTTCCCAATTTAATACCAATCCTCAAGATATTTATTCATTAGAAAGTATTCACCTTTTAAGCCCATTTTCCTTAGACTAAATAATCGACTCATCATTTAGTTCATTCTTAAAGGCCAACATCAGTCTATATAAAAATCAATTCTTTGACCATTTTAAATCTTTTCTTATAAAGTTCGTAAATCAATTCCATTATTCCTCAACTCATTTAAGCTTGGTTTTAATCTTGCAATAAGTTCTCATTTATATCCATAGAAAAAACCCAGAGTTAACTATTCAAATTGTAGTTTAATTCTCCATATATTTTTCTTTTGTCCAAAACAATAAAATTTCCCCTTATGTTTGAATCTAATTTCAAGTAATTTAAATTCCTTTTCAAAGCCAAAAATTAAGAAATACCTAGATTTTCTTTTTCCATATAAGATGTCAAAACTAAATTTCATATAATTTTACTGCCATTACCTTATTTAAATTAAAAATGATAAAAGCCCAAAATTAAATTAGTGATTGACAAACTATTATTATTTTATTATAAGTTCTTTTTATATGGGTTGTTTGAAAATAGTTTCTCTATTAATAAAAAAATAAGGCTACATACCATTAAACTTTCTTACATTTTATGTATTAGTGAAATTTATATTAAATGTTGTTATTGTGTTTGAAACCAAAGTAGGCAACTTCTTCATTCCACTTTGTATATACACCTTTTAGAATTGTAACAAAGTTTCAATGTTTTTAGAGCTTAAAATGGAGTAGATTGGTTGATTTTAGATAAGGTGGGGTATGTTTTGTGAAATGAAATCTATTTCCAAAACCAAACAAGGGTGCAGATATTTTTGAAGCCGAGATATATAGATACACGCGTGTGTTGTAAAGCATTATTCATATACTAATCACGGGTCCCACTGGTTTACCTTTTTCCAAAATGAAGAGACCGACTTGCCACTGGACCTGGTTGGATTGAGAAATATCTGTCGTCCAAAGCAGGTAGCTATGGTAGATATTTTTGATTAGTGTATTTTAAGGCGGGATAGCGTTGCGTTCGTCGTAAGACAAGCGAGATGGAGAGTGAATCTGCGAGGAGAAGAATGAATATGATTGCTTCTCACTTTGCCATCACCAGCAATCATGATCATCTTCTGCCCATGGTAAATGGAATCTAACAAGCTTATTTCCTCCTTTGCTTCTAATTAATCTACTGAATTTCTATCAATATCATCCCTCAGAACTGTAGCAGCAGTTTGAATTCTGTGAATATGATTCTGAATCCAAGGTGTGATAATCGGATGTGTTTTGCACGTCAGGCCTCTGCTTCCCAAGCTTTTTTCATGAGACCCCAGTCACACTCACAGGTAGATCCGAGCCGCCATAAACATTTTCTTTTCGTTTTAATTTCATTTCTCCTTTTTGTTTCCTAGAAAGAATTCATAAAATGGATTATCAGGACATACATGATCAAATACAAAGTTCGGTTCGTGAAGCTGAAGAGCCATTGTTTTCTAGAGCAAATAAGGCGGAACAAAGCTGCTTATCAACAAAGTTTCAATCAGATGGGTCATCTTCGGACCTTCCTAGGTTTGCCAGATCACGTGGATGTTCTTCCCCTCCAAAGAAACATTTCTACCCCATCCGAGAGATCAGTAAGAATATACATTCTTCTTACTACAATGAATATCTAAATTATCATCTGCAGTTTTACAATTCATGAATTAATCCATAGATTAATAACGCTATATGTTTTAAGCTACTACTTACATATATTATTTAGCAGGAAATGAGGAGTGGACACCAAAGGTTGATGTAGTAGAATCGAACAGCACCTATATTTTAACATTAGAAGTTGCTGGTGTAACCGTAAACGACATTAGAGTAGAAGTGAACGACAAAAAGTGGGTATTGTAGTGTTTGACTTGTTGATATTAATATTACCTGTGTGTGTTTATTAATATGTACATACATATATCTAGTTTGAGAGTAACGGGAGAGAGGAGATTGTACGGGCAGTCAAATGAATTCGCGTACCAGAAGAAGGAGATAGTGCGAGGGCCATACCAGCTTGTGTGGCCCCTTCCCCTTGACGTGAACAAGGACGCCGTAACCGCTGAATTTTTGTGAGCTTCTTGTCTTTCCTTTCCTTTCCTTCTTTATCGTTGAAATTGTGATCACTTATGCATCTGCTCAATTATAGTTGGTAGTTACACATGCTTACATACATACCAACTAAATTGAAGACATCCTTCTTTGTTGTGCTTTTACTTCTTAGTCTTTCTTTTAAAAAAGTTGGAGAGTCTGCTTTGTATGGAAAAGCTTAATTAGATACTGATTCTGGTTTGTTTGTCCTCTTGGTGCAGTGATGGCCTATTACATATAGCTGTTCCAAAACTTCGAGTTACATACTGATGGACGAGGCATAGGATATGCGATGGTCGAGAATTCCATTACATAATGTTTAAACGTATAGGGTAACATCTTAGTAACATGAATTTATTATTATGTAACTCTCATAATCTAAGTAGTATGAGTAACTCTCTTCGCATTTACTTTACTTTATGTCCAAATAATTGAATTTCAACCCGCTTTTATTCATACTCTATTTTCATATTCAAAAGTTTAAAGTTTGCTCCTTTTATTTAAGTCTAAACTAAAAAATGATATATATTTTTTTATGAACTTACATACTATATTTAGTGTGAGACTCTTCTCCTTCTCTCTAATTTGGTTTAGCTCTTGTAGTTGAGTTTAGCTTTTTTCAGCAGCCATTAGCTCTCTTTTCTTACTCCATTCTTCTCCTTCCCTGCTTTAAATCCTTTCTCATCCCTTCTATTCCACCACGTTCTTTGGACTATCTGTCCAACTTTCCCCTTTGTTGTCTTTCTTGTTTTTTCTTTTGTTGTTGTCTTTCTTATTTTCTTTTTTGTCATATGAGTCTTGTTATTCCCATGTTGTTGGACTCCCCAGACCTCTATGGGGAATTTTTGATCTTTTGATTTTAATTTAATTTCACTTTTAACCTTACTATTTTTGGAACCGATTTTGAATTTTCTAGTTCTATGTCAGTTACTTTTTTCTTTCTCTTTTTATGGAGTCAGTTTCTTCTAACCCTAAGGAAGTTTCTTGATACTTTCACCCCCTAGCTCGAGCTCTTTTTGGGACCATTTGCCTCCTAACTTCCTCGACTAGAGATTTGTACTAGGCGAATCTTCTAACTCCTCCTACAATTCATTCCTCTCTCCTTTAAGGAGGGTCTTTTCATTGTTTCCCCTTCATTTGATATGTTTAAGATAGGAGCCAGCTCATAAGAATCAACAACGGTTGGTTTTTCTTAGGAAAGAGACTTGCTTTCCCAATGATCAAATTATGAGCAACTAAACAATGGAAGAACAAAGATCTCTTAGAGCTGCTTATCAATGATAACCATCAATTTCTATTCAAATTTGCCTCCAAGGAAAAAGCTCATGAAGTTACTGACACTAATAGGTTAATAATCTTCTTGCAAATATGGAAGTTGGGGATCAAACATTAAGAAATTAAACAAAAGTAGGTACCTTTATAGGTTATTTTTCATAAGATCTCTCTAGAATATTGGTCTATCAAGGACTTAAGCCTTCTGGCAAGCAACATTGGTAGACCAATATTTATGGATGAGGCAACCACATCATATAGAAGGATTGGTTTTGTTTGTCTTTATATTAGTGTAGATATGAGCCAAGTCCTTCCTGTGGAAATCCCACCATTAAAATTAGGAGAGGATGACTCCTTGTTAGATGATACCACTAAATTCTCTTATCAATAGAGATCATCTTTACAATAACAAGGGAAGATGTGGAAGCCTACTGACAACATGTTCCAAACGAATAATTTTAATAAATTGATGTCCTTACAACACCCTTCAACTCTTATTCAACCTTTTGCAATTGATGAAGTGTTAAACCAATATCCCATTGCTTTAGATTTTGTAAATATGTTAGTAGCTCATCCTAAGGTCTATAGTGATAATCCTCACAATTTTCTTGCTTTTCCTTGGTCCTTAACCTGTTTAGAGGTCCCTAAAGTTATTATTGATAACTCTTCTAAGGAGAATGAAGTAATCTAATTGTCTTCTTGTGTTATTGAGTCTGTTATATCAATGTGGATATACGAGAATCTTCTCTAGAAACTGTTTCATCTAATTGATCCCATAAGGATTTTAAGACCGTGGAAAGGAGAAAGTCAAATTGTAGAGCTAAGAGAAGGCTTTCCAAGTCCTCTAAATCTTAATGTTTATATTTACTTGGAATATAAGAGGGATCAATGACCCCAAAAAGTATAAAATGATGGTTGATTACATTAGATCAATAAAGCTTGTTATGTTTGGCCTTTTGGAAGCTAAGTTGAAAAATGAGAATTGCTCTAATATTTGGTTATTCAAGAATCAATGGTAACGCATAACTAGTCATAATAAGACTCTTATTGGGAGAGTAGTAATTTCTCATGATCCTAATTGCATCAAGTTCATTTGATACTCTTCTGTGCATCCATACGTTGTGGATATTTCAAGTATTGGGACAGCCTGGTTCAATTATATTTATGCATCTAATTTTTCTTTTCAAAGATCTTCATTATGGAATGAGCTCAAGTTATAAAATTACTATAATTGAACTTTTGATTCTATTAGGTGACTGCAATTTCACCTTATTATCTTTAGAATTTGAAGGAGAAAGATGTTCCTGCAAGTCTTATAATAAACTAAGATCTTGTCTACTTAAGCTAGAGGTTACAAACCTCAAATCTAATGGCAGTTTCTTTAATTAGAGCCAAAATAAAAAAAGAACTGGGCACATAAGGAAAAAATTAGTATGGCTTTGATAAACTATAAATGGATTCATAAATTCCATTATAGTAGATTTCATTTCAATAGCTCACTATGCTCACATGACTCACTAATAGAATTCCTTGATATGTTATTATTCTACAAAACTAATTCCCCTTTGGTTACTTGTCTTATAAAATTAGTTGATGAGCTCCATCTCAGGTCTATACATTAATTAAAATAATATCTGTTTAATGGTTTTACCTGATGCTTCCTTTTAGCTCAGGATCTTGTTACTCTTTCAGGCTTGACTGTTAAAGCCCTGCTTGTATTTGTTTTTTTTTGAAAAGTAAGTAATAAATTCATTCAAAAGGTGAAAATTACAGAGTATATGAAGTTACATCTCTAGAGAATGGAGCTTATATAAATAAAGGACACAACAAAGTGGAATATATCCAACAATAGTTGATTCTAAATGTTTAGTTGCATTTTAATATAACTGGAGATAAGTAGTTGATTTGTATTGATTATAATAGCCTTCCTTAGTTTAATCCAGAGTTGGTTCCATTTGTAATCTTTGTACTCTTCAACTTTTCCAAAGATTTTAGTATTCTTATCCTCTAAATATAATGCACTAATATTACAAAAGTAAATTTGAAGACTCTTTAATCTTCTTTATTAGTCCATCTCAATTTTGTTAGCCCAAGCCAAACTATTAATCCACCTAAGATTTCTATCTTGCAATCCAAAGATATTGAGAAAAGCATTCTATAGTTGTTTGGTATAAAGACATTTGAAAAACATATGATCTAATGTTTCAACTTCTCTAGAATACAAAGGGCAATTTATATTTGGAATTTGAAACTTAATACTATCCCTGGTTCCCAATTTTGTAGAGCTGCTAACCATAAGATGAAAGAGTGACCTGGAGCAATACCTGAACTTCATATCAACTTATGAAATAAAAACTTGATCATAGAGCCTAACAACAATTGTTTACAAGATTGAGTTGTAAATTCGTGATATTTATAAAGCTCCCATTTGATTTCATCTTCTTGTTCCTGACTTGGAGAATATGAAGGCCATTGCTCAACAACAAATCTAATTCCTCTGCATATAAGAAAAGGCCAGTGCTAATTGTTGTTTCAAAGTAATGTTTGCACTTTAGTATCTTCAGCGATGGATCCTCTTAAAGCTACAAAGAGGTGAGTGTTACATAAAAACCCCAAGATATGCCAATTATTAAACCAAATGTTGTGCTTATCCCATTTTGAACATAATGTTTGATATGAGGGTGCATGAAGGGCCTTGTATGTAAAATATGTTGAAAAGTGTAAGATTTTGAATAAGTCTGAGAAATAAACCATATGCTTTTCTGCTTGATATTAAATATGTGAACCCATCTTACCTATTGTAACACCCCACACTAGGGGTTAGAATATTGAGCAATTAGCAGTGCATTGTATGCTTTGCATATTTGAGTATTCATTTATAAGTGAATATATATTTTTGACACATACAAATATTTGTATATGCATTGATTGACATTTTCGGGTATAATTGAGTTATTAATGCGATTAAATTATGAATTGTGGATTATTTGTGGTGAAAATTTATTTGCAGAATATTATGATTATTCCGAAATTTTTGGTGAATTTTTAAAAATTTGGAGTATTTTTTGACTAGAAAATAAATTGATAAATGGACCAATTATAGTGTGACACGTGGACTGAATA
>JANKOE010000009.1:143654-177741 GCA_026284465.1 Erythroxylum citrifolium | reverse complement strand
TAACTGCTTCTTGAATCTTGAAAGAAACGGTTATTCGGTTGCGATCTTGTAACTTCCGCCTTTCTCCGTCTGCTTTTTCATCGTCTGCTTTTGCATCTTCTGCTTTTGCATCGTCTGCTTTTGCATCGTCTGCTTTTGCATCGTCTGCTTTTGCAGCTTCCATCTGTTTTTCATATTTGTTAATGTCATCTGCTTGTCATTATATTTTCTTTGTTTATCATCAAAATTACTTTATACGTGAAGTCGAAATTCTGACTTAACAAAGTTATCCAAGTCTAAAACCTTTCATAGCATACTGGTCCAGTCCAATGCTTACCTATGTGAAGTCTATTATTCATGATCCATCTATGTGAGCTCACATTAAATCCCTAGAGCTGTCACATGTCTCTCTAATACATGTGATTCAGCTAACCTTTAACTAAAGTTTCATCTTAAATTATCTTTCGATCTCACATCTAAATCTTGCATTGGTGAGAGAGCCTCACACTCGTGAGCACCTACATAGGCTTGAGAAATAACTCACACCAGTGCAACACACATGCATAAATGATGCTTCAGCCCTCCTAACAATTATACTCCAACCAACACTCTAAATGCAGTGCCTTTCATCTTGGGTTTATGTTATCCATAAAATTCACTATCTTGCATGCAGCCATGGCCTTTGCTTTATACCTTAAATACTAGTGGAATGGTAGCTAGTGTGTGTCACCATGCAGTCCCATGTATAGCCATCCACCATCCAGCTGTCACTCTCCACACTTCTCTTATAATAAAATACCAGGTTAATGTTAAATGGACAGGTGGTGGCCATGCAAATCCATGTATAGCCGTGAGTGATTGATCACGGCTGTGCATTTTTTTCTGGCTTTGGCTGTAAGCAACATAGCTTGGTCTTTCTTCTTTGTGTTTTCATTTTCTTGTATTTATTTTCTCTAATCTTCCTCATTCTTGTTACATGAAGACAAGTGGATATGATTCTTCAAAAAATAACCCAAATATAGTGCTTTTGACTCACTTCAACTCCTTTGCTTCTGAATTGTGCCTAAAACCACATATGAGTCAAAGTGAGTATCTTAAGCAATTTCATGTCATTAATCGCTAAGTTTTATGGAATAATTATGCAAACAATTAAGCACATATCAGCAATCAACCCTTGAGAACACTAATAAACATTAGATCTTCATAATGTTCCAAAATCTAAACCAAGCACCCTTAGAGTCATAATTTATAATCAAATGATAACTAATAGTCATAAACTTTATAGTGTTACAAAATTTACAGTTTGCTTCTTATTCTTCTTCTCTTTTTTTTTAATTTTTTTAGTGACTTCAAAATGAAAAACACACAATTCAAATTAAAGAGGGGATAATTAATGACAAATGAACACAAAAGCATAATAAAACTAGCACCACTAGTTTGAAATAAAGGAAAAGAGCAAAGACAAGCTCATAATAAGGTAGATCATAAAATTAAGGAAAAATACAAAACAAAATGAGAAGATAGTTATATCTAACATGATTTAAGTACCTTGCTCCAATACCAAATTTGATGTGAACCTTAAGACATAATTCTTAAAACTTAAACACTAAAGGAATTACCCAGATCTTAAAACCCAAATAAGAGCTATTCCAACCTTATGAACCAATGCTTTAAGTGGATAAGAACCAAAGAAATTAGATCAGAGTTAGCCACCACACATTAAAGGATCAAGAATTTGTATGATAAGTCTTGTTGAGAATACAAAGGAACATTGTTCTTGATAAGTTCTAGCCTTAGGTCAAAACCAAAGATGGAGAAACCTCCTAAATATATTTTCACTTAAAATAATTTGCTTAAAATTTGTTCTATTAGGGTGTTATAAACTAACACACTTGTAAAACCCTAACTAGGGCTTAAATAACCTTTTTAACTTCCAAAATAAGGATTTCTAGCTTAAATACACTTAATATGAAGCTAATAATTAATATATCATAAATTAGTATAAAAAGGCCCCTAAATAGTGTTTATGGCCCAAAAATATCATAAACAATAGCCATATCATGCTTAAGTGCTAAATAATGGGATAAACAACAACCTATCATGCTTATGCCTTCACATTAGCCATTATGCACAAAATAGGTCCATTATAGATCAATTGCACTTCCAAATCACATGCCTCGGCCAGATTCTCTTATTGCATCCTAATATGCTCAATTAATCCTCAAAATGTGATTCACATTTTTTTATCCCTAAAATGAGTAATTAGCCCAATTGAAAGGCTTAACAAGTCTTGTGTAGTTTCCTTTATTGGTTTAAGTTGGTTCTTATCATTAAAAAATTATCGAACCCCACTACTTATGTATAAGAAAAGATCAAAAGGACTTTGAATAATTTTGTACTAGGGATAAAGGGTTAAGTAAGCTAACCAAGGAAAAGGAATAGGACAAATAAAAATATTCACAATAACAAATAAATCAAGAGAAACATTAATTCTCACTCCACTAGCTCGTCTTATGCTTGCAAGCACCCCTTGTCCTTCGGTCTTTTCAAGCATAAGAATCTATGTCATTCGATTTCCAACACTTTATTTTTTTTCACTTGTTAACATTTTTGAATTAGCATGAGGCTCCCCTTATTATATTGCCTTTTTCATATACTTTATGGTCTCCCTCACCCTTACCAAAAATATTTAAAAAATAAGTAAAGGCTCTACTAATCATAAATTTGGGAATAAACATTTATTTTTTAAGTTGAAGATTCTTTACAAAAAGGTTTCTAAAACATCTATAATGATAAATTAGGTTCAAAAGAACTCATTAATGGGTTAATGCATAAAGGTAGGCAATTTAGGTTAAACTAAATCCTAGGTGTGTTTATCATTTTAATGCTTGTACATATCTTATATGTAATTTAAAAAAATTATGAAATTCAAGTTCTAACAGTTCAAAATTAAAGAACATATCCACATAAGAACAAAAATTTTACATGAAGGCCTCTTTTCATGTTCAAACAAATGACATAATGGTTATTGTAAATGCAGTAACTCATTTCAAGTATCTTTGTAAAGTGAATAGTGAATTGTAAAGTATTATTCACGTATTTAATGTTGGACCCCCATTTTCGGAACCCAACATCCGGAGTCATAATCTGTGAGTGTATTACCCTATAGGGTTATTTCGATGAACCCTCATTAGTCATCATCCCACAAGGATGGCATGCCCACTCCAGCCAAACATCAAAACAAACTCATTTCTCCTATTTTAAAACAAATTTTGGGAAACCTCAAATCGGAATTACAATTTGACTTCTTCAAAACATTTGTTCCCTATTGTCTTAAGTTTCTAATGACACCAAAACCATTCAATTTGATTCAGAAATCTGAAAGTTGTACCCCTAACATTTTCAGACTGTTATTAAACTGAAGCAATACACTATACTCAACTTTCATCCAGACATTGAAAGTCTTAGAGTCTGAATTACAATTCAACTTCTTCATATGATTTGTATCCCTATGTCTCTTGTTTACTCCAAATCAAAAATCATCTTATTCGGGTGTCTAGAGAAGATGTTATGGTCAAAAGAAATAAGATTGTTCAGTTTGCAATTTCTCTTGGGTGTTCAGACCAATACTACTTCTTTAACTTATCTTCTTCATTCTCTGTGCTTAAGCCACGGGTGGATCAGAAGAAGGGCTTAGTCTAAGGTGAATCAGATGAAGGGATTCAGTCAAAGTTGAATCAGACGAAGGGAGTCAGTCAAAGTTGAATCAGACGAAGGGAGTCAGTCAAAGCTAAATCAGACGAAGGGACTCAGTCAAAGCTAAATCAGACGAAAGGACTCAGTCAAAGCTAAATCAGACGAAGGGATTCAGTTAAAGCTGAATCAGACGAAGGGATTCAGTCAAAGTTGAATCAGATGAAGGGACTCAGTGAATCAAAAGAAGGGACTCAGTCAAAGCTGAATTAGACGAAGGGACTCAGTCAAAGCTGAATCAAACGAAGGGATTCAGTCAAAGCTGAATCAGATGAAGGGACTTTTAGGGGTCTTCCTCACATCACCTAAAGTTCTATATCACTAACTACACTCTCCAAAGTATCTCCAATGGTTCCTACATCCATTCTAACATCACTTTCACTCATTATCTTCCCAATTCGCTTCTTCTAATGTGATATCACTCTTTAAACATTCAGTTACCAATTTGGTTGTATTAAACTCCCAAATGACTCATCACATACTACAACTCTCATCCTTGCTATAGTTCTTCTGTATATACATCCTATGCAACATCACCACTTATAATGATCATATCTCTTAACTCCGATGTCCAAAAATTTCATACTATATGGCATTGGAAAGCTAGAAAGATAAACTACAACTTCCCAAAAGACAACTTTGTCTAACTTAGCCTAGATCAATACAGTTTTTCCCAGAAGTTAGAACATAATTTCTTACCCCTATAAAAACTTGAAAATGCAATGTACAAACTTTGAGAGTCATGTGCAAAAACGCAATCATATTCCATTAGCATCAAAAGATAAGGGTTTTACAAATCTTTAATAGGCATTTCAAGCCACAATACATCAATATCTCAAAATCCCAAAATACAAAAGATACATGAACAATAATTTGCTCAAAATGTAACTAAAGCCTTATGTTTTCAAATCTATCTTAAAGTACAAAAAGATGCATAATCGAAGTGATGCCTTGAACCTTGGTTACTCGATCTCATGCTCTTCATTTGAAAATGGGACAAAAATGGAGGGGTGAGCTTAAAGCTCATGGGTAACAGTTTTAAAATCGGTAATAAGCAAAAACTCACATTGAATCATGAAACATATATATCCCAATTCTAAATTTATCAAACGATTCATTAGCAACTTCAATCATGCATTATCAAACTTGCCAACACATTTAAACACATAAGCACATCATAATAGTTTGGGTGGATCCAAAATAGAACGTACTACACATTTCCCATAAGGGTCCTGTGTAGTCGTGAATAGAACGTAATAACCCACATAATGATTTTGCATAGCCATGTACTTAGGGGAGTCCATGAAGGAGCTTCATGCTACTAGCGGGCAGGCGAAAGAAGCCTTTTGTCAAAGTGCACTTGACTTTACTTAGGGGACCATCACAAACTCACTTAATCATACATTTCATAACTTGTAAACAAGTTGCCCAAATTGGCACTTTTTCGAAACTTGATTTCATAAACTTGATATCCTTTCAAAAATCTTTTTCATTTTTCATTTCATAATTCAAAACAAAATTCATATACAAAACATGTAGCACATTCTCAAAGCATTCAAAGAGTAATAAATTTACATTTAAAAAGAAGTCGAAATCATTTATTTCCATTTCTTGAAAGAGACATTAATGGCTTATTACTTAATTATAAAAATGAAACCCACCTTGAATTCCTTGCTTATAACTTGGTCAAATGTGCCTCTCCTCTTGCTCCTCTTGTCTTTTTTGGTTCCCTTTTCATAGGCAAAAATCCCAACTTTAATAGGGTTGCAAAATTGAAAACCCACAAAGCGTATTCAATAAAATTGTTTCTAGAAAACTTAAACCCATGCATTTCCTAAGCTTCATGAACCAAAACCCTTCCATAAATCCAAAGGATTAAAATCAAACTTACCTTGAATTTTCACCAAATGAAGAGATTATTGGCTCAAATGGAAGCTATTATCTTCCTCTACCCTTTTTTCCTTCTTGCACAACCTCAAAATCCCTCTAGAAAGATTAGAAAAGATAAAACTCTAATTTTCCCCCTTATTTTCTCTCCATCGACGACTCTCTCTCTCTCTCTCTCTTTCTTTCTTATTTTCATTTCTTCTTCTTATTAGAACAAGACAACACTCTTCTTCCCCCTTCTATACCCTTAATGAGTGAAAAAGGTCCATTTTTCCTTTATAAAATCTTACTACCTTAATTTAATTGACCCATGCAATAAAATCCTACTAACCTTGACATAATAATTTACTCTAAAAATTTTAATCCATTAAAACCTCATAATTAAAAAAAAATCATGCTTAACTCAATAAAATAATAAGAAAAATTTCGAGGGCCAAGATTTCTCCCCCCTTAAAGAATTTGGTCCTCGAAATTCTTACCTAAGTCGTTGAAGAGATGTGGATACTTTTCCTTCATGGCCTCCAAGGGCTCCTACATGGCCTCTTCTACAGAATGGTTTCTCCACAGGACTTTTACTAGCTGAACTATCTTGTTTCTGAGGACCTTCTCCTTAGTGTTCAAGATCTCCACTAGAGTCTCCTCATAAGTCAGATCATCTCTCAACTGAACCTCAGTAGGCTGAATGATGTGAGAAGGATCTAATCTATACCTCCTCAATATGGAAACATGAAAGACATCATGTATCTGTGATAATTCCGATGGCAGTGCCAAGTTATAGGCTAGCGGTCCAATCCTCTCAACAATTTCATAAAGACCCATATATCTTGGGCTCAACTTGCCCTTCTTGCCAAACCTCGTGACTCCTTTCCAAGGAGACGTCTTAAGAAAGACTTTCTCACTAACTTCATAATCCATTTCCTGTTGGTGTGCATCAGTATAGCTTTTCATTCTATCCTGAGTCGCTTTACGCCTTTGCTTAACTAACTTGACTTGTCGACTGTTATCTGAATCAACTCTGGTCCTATTAGTTTCCTTTCTCCTTCTTCATGCTAACATACAGGAGTTTTACATCTCCTTCCATATAGTGCTTCTTAAGGAGCCATCTGAATGCTTAAATGGTATGAATTATTGTAAGCAAATTCGACTAATGGCAAATGCTCATCCGAAGCTCCTTTGAAATCCATTACACATGCCCTGAGCATTCCCTTAAGGGTCTGAATGGTCATCTCATATTGACCATCTGTATGCGGGTGAAAAGTCATGCTAAAATTCAACTTGGTTTTCAGAGCCTCTTGTAAGCTTCCCCAGAATCTCAAAGTAAACCAAGGATCTCTGTCAGAAACTATAGAGTTGGGAATTCCATGTAGTCTCACTATCTCATCAATATACTTATTTGTTAGCACATGTAGAGAATCAGTCTGTTTAATTGCCAGAAAATGGGTTGACTTCGTCAAACGATCAACAATAACCCATATAGCATCATGCTTCCTACTAGTCTTGGGCAAACTCATCAGAAAATCCATAGTTACCCGTTGCTATTTCCACTCAGGAATGGACAATGGCCTTAACTTACCTGAAGGTGCCTTGTGTTCAGCCTTGACTTGCTGACACACTAGAAACTTACTTGCATATTCAGCCACATCCCTCTTCATGGCTTTCCACCAGAAATGCTCTTTTAGATCTCTATACGTCCTCGTGCTACCTGGGTGCATGACATAAGGCACATTGTGTGCCTTATCAAGTATCTCATCCTTTAATTCCTTAACATTCGGGATACAAAATATGTTCCATACAACTATAAGTCCATCATCCCTCACTACCACTTCAGATTTCTTGCCATTCTTAATTTCTTCTCAAAGCTTACTCAATTCTGCATCCTGTGCTTGTAACTCCCTAACCTTCTCTCTGAGTATCGGTCTCACTCTGAAAGTAACAATAATACCATCATGTTCATCCTATTTCAAGCTTATCCTAAGCTTAGCCATCTCCTCCAATAACCGCAGATAAACTGTTTGAACATGAGCTATAGATGATTTCCTACTTAAGGATCTACCATTACATTTGCCTTTCCTGGATGATACTCAATCAACAAATCATAATCCTTGAGCAACTCTAACTACCTTCTCTGTCTCAAATTCAACTCTTTCTAGCTCAATAAGTGCTTGAGAATTTTATGATCTGTAAAAATCCTCGTCTGAACTCCATACAAATAATGTTTCCAAATTTTCAAGGCAAAAATTACTGCTGCTAATTCCAGATCATGAGTCAAGTAATTCAACTCATAAGGATTTAGTTGTCGCGAAGCATAAGCTATCACCTTGTCTCCTTGCATCAACACATAACCCAAACGCTTTCTTGAAGCATCACTGTACACTATATAACCCTTATCTCCTATAGGCAAAACCAAAATTGAGGCACTTGTTAATCTGTGATTGAGCTCCTCAAAGCTTTTCTGACATTCATCACTCTAGATAAACTTCTGATTCTTCCTCAAGAACTTGGTCAGTGGAGTAGCTATCATGGAGAATCCTTCCACAAACATCCTATAATAACCTACCAAACCCAGAAAACTCCTCGCCTCTGCCACTATCTTGGGTGCATGCTAATTCACCACTGCTTCAATTTTTCTCGGATCAACATATACCCCATCCTTAGAAATTACATGTCTAAGGAATATCACCTCATGAAGCCAAAATTCACATTTGCTGGATTTGGCATAAAGTTCCTTCTCCCTTAGTGCTTGCAACTCTATCCTGAGATGTCCCTCATGTTCTTCATCACTCTTGGAATAGACCAAAATGTTATCTATAAACACTATGAAAAATTGATCCAGATAGTCCCTAAAGACCCTATTTATAAGATCCATAAATGCAGCCATAGCATTGGTCAATCCGAAAGGCATGATCAGAAACTCATAATGCCCATAACATGTCCTGAAGGCTGTCTTGTTCACATCAGACTCCCTGATCCTGAGCTAATGATAACCTGACCTGAGATCAATCTTTGAAAATACCCTTACTCCCTGCAGCTGGTTAAATAGATCATCTATTCGTGGTAGAGGATACTTGTTCTTAATATTCACCTTATTGAGTCTCTGATAATCAATACACATCTGTCATATTCCATCCTTCTTCTCTAATAGCTCTTCCAACTATTCCTTAAGCTCCTTCAGTTCAACTGTAGCCATTCTATACGGTGGTATAGAAATAGGTGTGGTACAAGGAATTAAGTCGATGGAAAACTCAATTTCCCTCATCGGTGGCAAACCAGGTAATTCTTCTGAAAACAAGTCTAGAAATTCCCTCGCAACTGGAAAATCCTCTAACTTTCCTTCATTCACATCAGCATCCACAACATGCACCAAGAAAGCTTCACACCCTTTTCTCATCATCCTGTCAACTAATAGAGCTAAAATAATTCTCGATGATGGTGCTCTCCTGTCTCTTCTGAAAACCACCCTCTCTCTACTGCCCAGATTAAATTTCACCTCCTTGAGGCTACAATCTAACTTCGCCTGATACTTCTCCATGGCATCCATTCCAAGTATAACGTCCAAGCCTTTTAGGTCTAGAGATAGGAGGTCCACTACTAGTCTAGCACCCTCAATAAGGAGTTCACAATCTCTATACACTTGACTGATTACCACATTCCTCCCTAGAAGTGTACTAACAAGCAAAGGACTATTCAAAGGCACTGAATTCACACCATGTAAAATCATACTTGCAGAAATAATGAATGCGTGGAGCTAGAATCAATCAAGACATATACTTCAGAATTAAGTAACTGAGCCATACCGTGACAACTTCAGGTGTGGCCGCAGCTTCCTCTCTTGTCATGGAAAACACCTTTCCCTATGCCTAACCCTTTGGCCTTCCTAGAAGAATGGCCTTCCTTGCAGCTCCAGAACTAACTACTTTAATGGCTGGCCGGGTTCCCACTATTTCAGCTCTCCTTGGGGCTTATAACTGTGATCCCTCTTGCCTTGTTACTTGGGGACAGTCCCTGATCATATGTCCCTTCTCTCCACATCGAAAGCATGCTCCAAGTAACTTGAAGCACTCTCCCTTATGCAGCTTCCCACAATGGTTTCCCATAATGCACATTGGGAGTTCATGTTCCTGCTCCTCTCCACCCTACTGTTGCCTCTTACTGTTGAGGCTTGCACTGACACTGCCCTTGCTTACTTGTTCTTAGCAGAGGCATTAATCCCCACCTCACTCTGTGTGTGGGAGCTCTTAACACCTCTCTCAGGCATTGGAGCACTCACCCCCTTCCTAGAAAACTGATCCCGGTTCTTCCTCTTCCTGCTCACTTCATACTTGATATTCTCTAGCTTCTCAGCCTAGAGTACAGCATCTACTAACTGCTGGTAGTCACAAAAATTTTGGATCAAAACTTTCTCCTTGATCTCCAAATAAAGACCTCCCTCAAACTTACGTCATTTATCTTCCTTGTTCGCCACGATGTTGATCGCATATTGGGAAAGCTTAGTGAACTTCAGCGCATACTCACTCGCACTCATGTCTCTTTGTGTGAGATTCAGAAATTCCCTAACCTTCACTTGTACATAAACCCTTGAGAGATACTTCTCCCTGAACACTTCCACAAAATCTCTCCATGATAACACCAGAGGCATAACCTGACTTTGGGGCACTGATTCCCACTAATGAAGTGCATCCCTTTGCAGCAAGCTAACTATATAATCTAGCTTCTCTTCATCGAAGCACTTCATCTGAAGCAGGACTCTCTCGGTCCTCTTCAACCATGCTTCAGCCTCTTTCGAATTTGTAATACCATTAAAATCTATAGCTCCATACTTGCGGAGCTTATCATACTACCCACTCTTCTCGGCTAGAGCTTGTACCAGCACTTGAGACCCTTGACCCATGGCATAAGTGAAAGCTTGAACAAAAGCTTGAAAGAACCGCAAATCCTTGGTAGGCATAGGAGGAGGAGGCGGTGGCATTTCATGTTGCACACTAGGTGCTTCAGAATCAGGAGCAGAGTGTGTTCCTGCATCTTGCAGGACATAGGATTCATCCATGCTCCCTTGGTGAGAGCAAGATCGAGTCATAGCTCCTCAAGTTCTCTTTGGGGGCGGCATTTTCACTCCTTCAATATAAAACCATTGAAAACCTTTAGTTCATACAAAAAAAATCAAAGTAGGCAAAATGGTTCAAATCGTATGAAACAATTTCAAATCATGTGAAACAATTTAAAACAATGCAAGTTATTCATTTAAAACAATGCATATCCATTCCATGTCTTAAACTACCCATTTCATGTTGCTCTGATACCATAAGATGTTGGACCCCATTTCTAGAGCCCAAAATTAGGGGTCATAAACCGTGAGAGTATTACCCTGTAGGGTTATTTTGATGAACCCTCATTAGTCATCATCCCACAAGGGTGGCGTGCCCACTCCAGTCAAACATCAAAACAAGCTCATTTCTCCTATTTCAGAATAGCCTTTGGGAAACCTCAAATCGGAATTACAATTTGACTTCTGCAGCACATTTGTTCTCCATTGTCTTAAGTTTCTAATGACACTAAAATCATTCAATTTGGTTCAGAAATCTGAAAGTTGTACCCTAACATTTTCGGATTGTTACTAAACTGAAACAGCACACTATACTCAACTTTCATCCAGAAATTGAAAGTCCTAGATTCTGAATTTCAATTTGACTTCTTCATATAATTTGTAGCCCTATGTATCTAGTTTACTCCAAATCAAAATCATGTCATTTGGATGTCTAGAGAAGAAGTTATGGTCAAAAGAAATAAGATTGTTCAGTTTGCAATTTCTCTCGAGTGTTCAGACCAATACTACTTCTCTAACTTATCTTCTTCATTCTCTATGCTTAAGTCACAGATGGATCAGACGAAGGGCTTAGTCTAAGGTGAATCAGATGAAGGGATTCAGTCAAAGCTGAATTAGACGAAGGGATTCGGTCAAAGCTGAATCAGAAGAAGGGACTCAGTCAAAGCTGAATCAGACGAAGGGAGTTAGTCAAAGCTGAATCAGACGAAAGGATTCGGTCAAAGCTGAATCAGATGAAGGGACTCAGTCAAAGCTAAATCAGACAAAGGGATTTAGTCAAAGTTGAATAAGACGAAGGGACTTAGTCAAAGCGGAATTAGACGAAGGGAGTCAGTCAAAGCTAAATCAGACAAAAGGAGTCAATTAAAGCTAAATCAGACGAAGGGACTCAGTCAAAGCTGAATCAGATGAAGGGAGTCAGTCAAAGTTGAATCAGACGAAGGGACTTCTAGGGGTCTTCCTCATATCACTTAAAGTTCTATATCACTAACTACGCTCTCCAAAACATCTCCAATGATTCCTACATCCATTCTAACATCACTTTCACTCATAATCTTTCCAAATTCACTTCTTTTAATGTGATATCACTCCTTGAACATTCAGTTACCAATTTGGTTGTATTAAACTCCCAAATCTCATCTCAAATGACTCATCACATACTACAACTCTAATCCTTACTATAGTTGTTCTGTATATACATCCTATGCAGCATCACCACTTATAATGATCATATCTCTTAACTCCGATGTCCAAAAATTTTATACGATATAGCGTTGAAAAACTAGAAAGATAAACTACAACTTCCTAGAAGACAACTTTGTCTAATTTAGCCTAGATCAATATAGTTTGTCCCCAGAAGTCAGAACACAATTTCTTACCCCTATAAAAACTTGAAAATGCAATGTACAAACTTTGAGAGTCATGAGCAAAAACGCAATCATATCCCATTAGTATCAAAAGATAAGGGTTTTATAAAGCTTTAATAGGCATTTCAAGCCACAGTACATCAATATCTCAAAATCCCAAGATACAAAAGATACATGAACAATAATTTGCTCAAAATGCAACTACCACATACAAGTTTCAGTTAGTGCAGGCCATTAACATTAAAAATGCATGAAGTTTAAATGGGAGGTTCAAACCACAAACAAATACCCAAATTAGACCAAGAACACAAAAACCTAGTAAATAACAAAACTCACTTACCTCAACCGGTACGCAGAAGAAGTCACTGAAGCACGTGAAGGAAGAAGATGATGGAGCTAGAATGAGCTAATGGCCAAAGAAGATAACCAAAACAAAGTAAAGAAGACAATAAATATCAAAGTAGTATGCAAATTGATATAAATTCATGTTCAGAAGTCTTAGTTATAGCATTTGATTATCGCCATGTCATACAGCAAAATCCAGTCATTTGCCTTTTAAAACATAAAAAGGATCACAAAAGTTCTCTTGTTAATGAAGTAAAAAGATGCAAAATGACTATACTGCAAAATATAGAAACAGATACAAATTCAATTAAAATGTGTGGAAAATCATTGTTGACATTCTTAACAAGCAAAGGAAACAAATGTCAAAAATGAATACTTGTTAAAGCTTCTCTTCAATCCCCTTGAAAATAGAAATACTGCCAACACATGAGTTCCTACAACCAAGAAATAATCAATAAGATCTTAGCCAGGAACCTTAAGTAATTGAAAGAGATCTTAAGTTACTGCCATGTTTGACTCAAGATGTATGAGTGAAGCCACATAAAATATACCACAGAATATTGCATGCCATTCACATTACTATTTACTAACAACATTAATTAAGGGTCATTCAACTTTTAACAGAGGGAACACTATTCTGTGGTTATGTAATTCAGCTTTTAACGGAGGGAACACTATTCAAATTTACTGTCCCAAAGACAAAATATTATGTAGTCGCTAGTCACAAAATAGTAGATGATGTGTTCCTTCAAGTAAACTAGTAAAGTGACTATTAGGTCTAACCAACAATATCTCCTGAAAGGTTACATATGATAACTTTCAGCAATATAATCCATTCTCAACCACTTTTGGCTTTGAGCATTCGTACTTATATGGAAAGGACATGGACGTGCATAAATAACAATTTTATATGACCCCTACACACCCCTTGATCCATGGATTCTAATTAAACTATAACAACTCTTACCCAAAAAAAAACCACCAACAGGTCTCCAAGTGTTTAATATTCCCAAACCTAATTCTCTTAGGGAATTGCAATAACTTTTATTCCCTACTAATCAAAATGATGGGGGCATATTTTGACCTTTTAAGAACTGCATGCCTAGAATATATATTGTCAATTATTTTTATTTAGTAATATGTGAAGATGGTATCGAATGTAACACTTTGTGCATACCAATTCAATAATTTACAGGAAAGAGGAACTAAAGTTTCTTTCAAATTCGTACAATTCTCACGACCCAATATATATATATGTATTAAAGAAAACAACATTGATATTACGATATCCCATCTACCAAACATCCAGGATGTTTCTGAGTGATAGGAAATGAAGACTAAAACAAGTCATGTGTGCAGCTACAGGTGTTCCAAATTGATGTATTGGAATGAAGATACAAAGACTTATATGAGACTCACATGTATAGCTAAGTAAGCTAGATGATTGAGATCCCACAAATGTTGTGTCCCATAAAATTGCATAAAAGAATGCAGCTTACAAACAAATAAAGGAATTTTGCTGCCAAGCTAGAAACTTCAGATCCTTACATATCTAGGTGCGTACATGATTCCTTACTAGAATATAGTTAGAAAGTCTTTTATAGAGGACTGTATCAAAAAAAAATGAAAGAATGATGCAAGCAATTATTATCTAAAAATAGCATTATCGATTTAGGGAACGAGATGTTTCAATAGGGTTATTTTATGCATTTTGTCTATCTTGTTGTCTTACGAAGCTTAGGATGCTTTTATACGTCCATTTCACACATTTCTTAATTAAACTCCACAAGGTCGTAGGTAAGACATCTATACAAACAAAGTTCAGAAATTATGAAACCAGTACATAAAACCCAATACAAAACAAAACCCACTAACCAAAAATGCAGACACAGATGCAAAAGAAAGAAGGGAACCGCAAATGCAAAAGGGAACCAATAGCGAGAAGGAAGAAGGAACGAAGACGTAGAACGATAATGCAGAAAGAAGACGCAAAAGGAAGATACAGAACGAAGAAGATGGATGGCCAGAAGGAACCCACGATGACATAGAACTGGCGGCAAGAGAGAGGAAAAAACCAGGTGGAAATGAGGACCGGGGGGCCTTCGTGGTAAGTATCAAACATTTAACGAAAACGACATCGCCTGGTATTGACGTTGTTTTCGATTTTACAAAAATGCTAAAGGTGAAGCTAACAGTGCTGTTTAAATTTTAAGTTTACTGATGGAATAACACTTCTGTCGGTAAATAACCAACAAAATACACTTTTGTCAGTGCACCTCGATTCATTTAAGTTTTATTAAAAATAGTTGAAGCAAATGACGACGTTTAACTTTTAACTTTACCGATGGAAGTGTATTATGTTGCTAAACAACGACGCTTATTTAGTCACCTACTATTTGTGCCTCTTTTTCCGACAGTGATTCCTATTCTGTCGCTATATTCCATCGCAAAAATCAGAGGGATAATTTCCCATCCAGCTCTACCGACGAATATTTTGTCCGTCACAAATTACCATATATTATGACAATTTTATCGAGGAAATGTGACTTTCCGTCGCTAATTTTTAACAGTATTATTTCCATCAGTAATTTTTCATCAGAAATCGGTAATTTTCTTATAGTGCATGCATTCTTGTTCCAAAATAATAAGAACTTCTTCATGTATGTGACAACTTCCACTTAAGGTTCATTCACATGTACATGTATTGTTTCTTGTCTAAAATAATTAAATGGCTTAAGAAAAATCTGTCCAATTTTTATAGAAATTTCGTGTCCACTTAATAACATGTTACACCTAAATATATCAACATATAAGTTGGATCGATTTACTTTAATTATCCATAACTATGACTGATTCTTATGTCCTTATGTTTTAGCCAAAGAATACTTCATATTTACTCCACAAGAATTTAAAACAAGGTTAATCTTCATCTATCATAAATCCATCCGATTGAATTTATTTTTGATCCATTTCTATACTAGTCAGCTCCAATATTTTTTGACTATCATTTGACTTAAATACTTTTCATTTAGGGTTGGGTTCCTAATTTAACTTTTTACGAAAATAAATTTTACATTAGCTAGAAAACATCATTCACACAAAATGAAATTTTATAGACACGTGAAAAGAAAAGTTTGTGGTTTTACAGTTTTAGTGGGTAGTTTGGTGTGTGTTTAGTTGTTAATTTGATCATTTATTATGTGTTTAGGCTAGAATTGTGTTAGTTTGTTAAATATTTTTGTTTAAAGTGTTTTATAGGTTAGAGCATGTTTTTAAGCTTTAATGTTGTGTATTTGAGGTGCCTTGATGAGTTTCAAAGGAGACTTGAACTAAAGCAAAGGCCCATGATCATGATAGAAGCAGGTGTAAGAAGCCATGATCGTGACCTTGTATGCCACGATCATAATAAAAGGCAAAACTCTAGGCCACGATCGTGGCACTACACGTAGACAACCTTCTCGACTTGAGTTTTCAAGGGACTTTTTGGACCTTTCGAACTAAAAAAAAAGCCCTAGGTTGACTAAATTAGAAAAAAACTATAAAAGGGTTAATGATGAAACTCTAAGGGAGCTTTTACATTCTACCACTTTTGGAAAGTTCAAGAGAGAGAGAAGGAGAGATAAAGAGAAGAAGAAGAGGAAGAAGAAGTGGGTCCCAACATTGCTGCTTCCTGGATTGTCCGATCCAAGTTCTACTTCCTTTCCATTTCATTTTTATTCATTTAGTGTATAAGATTGAAATGGATTGTATGATGATGGGTTTTGGATTACTGACAATGTTTTAACTCTTCCATCTAGATTTTACTTTGATTTAATGTTAATATAGTCAAATTTGTGTTTTATTGATTAAGTGTTATGATTAACTTCAATTTTTGCATATTTCAATAACAAATTGAGAGTGTGAACCAGACAAAAATGATTGGATTGGATTAACAAGAGTTAAGCGATCCAATAGACCAGGTAGTTAATCATATCAGTTTTGTGCGAAGAGAGATCCCATGTGAGACCCGTAGTTTAGTAGAGAGCTTCCATTCTAATTTTAATTATAGGTCTTTTGTTAACTGAGAGATTGCAAATTCCATAATTTAATTAGGGTTAATGATTTAGGGCATAGGATTATAACTCAAGAGAGAGTAATTCCCCTAACGATAGTCTAGAACTAACACCCCGATAACACATAATTGGCTAGATTAGCATTAATGATAGGTAGAATCCCCTCTTTCATAACTTGGTAATTTCTCTTGACTAATTTCCATAGTGACCTTTTGTGTTGCTCAATTTCAATTCTTGTTTTGTGTTAATTTCTTGAGTTGAATTCCTGCAATCAAATTCTTATGTAAATATTCTTATTTCATTTTTAATTTTACTTTATTATTTCTCTAAGCCTTAGACACCCTAGAATTAGAATAGTTCATCCTCCTTGTGGGATCGACTCTTCATTTACTACAGTTCATGACGTGTGCACTTATGGTATATGAAGGTTATAATTGTATAGACTAAAAAACTCTTAGGTTATAAAATTTGTCTCTCTTGAGTCATAATCACCTATCTTCATGTTGATTAATTGAAATCTTTATCTAACTAAAACTACTAAGAATGCATACATTTTATGAATCTTTACAAAAGCTTTGACTCTAATACTAGAGGATTTATCTAAGCCTTTCTCTAACACTTGATATAACTCTTAATATTTAAGTTATGATCCAATCATATGCAAGTTCTCTCAAATCTTTTACTAGCAAATTAATATCAAATTCAGTTGCTAATGTAATTAAATATGCATTAAGAACATTTAAGATATTTCACAAAAATGAATCTCACTTTATAGGTAATATGTAATTAATCTTTAACAAAGATAATACTAGGGGTTCTCCTATCTAAACATATAATTAGCCATAACGTTTTATTTAAACTAATAAAAATAAGTGATAAGATAAAAGACATCAAGGTAGAAAGAGTTCTCTAGATGAAATATTCATAGTCTAATTATCTTAGATATATTGGGATGATCTCCGATCCTTTTCTTTAACAAAAATTTCATTAAATTGATCCTTTAAGGGTTCCTATACTTCTCAGTGGCTAACCTTAGGTTTAGAATAAAATATATATAAAAGAATCATAAAAAGACATATTAGGGTTTCCAATTGTTGTGTATAATTTCTATTGATTTTCCTTGCATTCATATCTTGATTTGGTTACAAATTTCTGAATTTTTAATCCAAATTTGAATGAATTAAGTGAAAATGGTTGTGGATGTTGCACGAGGTTGAAAGGAATTTTTTGTGAATTTTGCATGAAAAATGAAAGGTAACGTAAATTTTGCATGAAAAGAAAAAAAGAGAAAAGTGGTGATTAAGGTGTCACCACCGTGACAAGCTTAGTCACAGTGGTGACTAGCCCTTTCAGGGGTGACAAACATAGTTACCCCTATGACTACTCCCTTGCTCTCACTTTGAGTTAGACACTTGTAGGTTTTGACAACATAATAACCCTAAAACCCTAAACCTAGACT
Organism: Erythroxylum citrifolium; assembly: GCA_026284465.1. NCBI lineage: Eukaryota > Viridiplantae > Streptophyta > Magnoliopsida > Malpighiales > Erythroxylaceae > Erythroxylum > Erythroxylum citrifolium. The sequence continues at coordinate 159,579 of JANKOE010000009.1, read as the reverse complement.
GGTACTATAAATAGAAAAGGGTGCGGAACCGAGAGAAAGACTTACTCTATAACAAAAAATAGAGAGAGGAAAAGAAAGGGAGAAGAGAGAAGAGAATAGAGAGAGTAAGGTAAGGTGAAGAAGATAAACAACACAGAGGTGGAGACAGTAAGAACATTCAATCATCTCGGTGAGAACCAAGCAAAAGTAGAAAGTGAGAGCTAATGCAAGAAGCTTGAAAGGGGCAACAGATCACCACAACTCCCTCATCCATTCCTTGTTTTTTTTTTATTCTGTTCTTTATCTATCACATTGTTTCTTTGTAATTTTACTAGACGACTCTTACTCTGTAGCTTTTGATAGTTCATTTGGTTATTTACTTGGTTTGTTGCTTTAATACTTCCCTTATACTGATAAAATGGGATTAAAGTATATGAAGATGATGAATCTTGTTATTTTTATGATGGGCTTATCTCTTTTTCTTGAGGATTAATGTAGCTATTTTAGTCAAATATGTATGATTAAGGGACTATGTTGTTGTCTTATGTTTGCTATAGTTTCTGAACTGAATAGATGTAATAGCATATGACCAAACTTTACATCATTTTGGTATTAAATGAAGCATCGAGAGAAGAAGTTTAATATCGAATGAGAAATTACAAACGCTTAGGTTGAGAATTAGAAATATATTAACTTAACTGGTAATTGTAAGTTGGGTTTCCATAATTAATTTGGATGACAAACTTATCGAATACAAAAAGTTAGAATAGGTTGTTATTTGAATTGATTTTAGAACCCAATGGTAATTTTAGTAGGACAATTATCCAATCATTTCCCCTTAATCGTGCATAGGAGATTAAATTAGTGAAATTAATTATCAAGAGTTTCCCAATTCAATTAATCTATTCGTTTTTGCTTCCAATTAAATTAGTTAACTTCTCAATTTAATTTTGTGATTTCCTTTAAAGCCTTCACTTAACAAATTGGGATAGAATGTTTAAGATTGCATATATTTTTATTTTTTTCAAGGTCAATTTGAGTCAACCAATTTCACCTCCGTGGGAGACAACCCTAGATAATCAACTACAACTACTTCGTATACTTGCGAGTAGGATAGCCTAGATATTTTTAGAACTTATTTTGGCATAACAATTTTTTGGTGTCGTTGCCCAGGAAGTGTTTAGTGTTTGCACTTAATTTAATTTTGATTGTTTTGTCAATTGTTTTGTCCGTTCATGTATACATTTTGTCGTTTTATTTCAATGAGTTGTTTTAGCAGACATACATACATCAGATAAGAGGACCTCAAAGGGACTTTGAAGACAATCTCGAGGAATCTGGGATGTCAAGCCTAGTCTAGCCCAACCGACAGGCTGGGTGGCCTATGGCTCGATGGGTAAGGTGATTGATAATCATGTTAAGATCCTTTTTAATCTATCTGGTGTAGGTAATCAATAGGTAAGGCTCTCCTTACCAATGAAAAAGGTGAACAAAATGAAGAAAGAAATCTAAACTATAACTTTTCAAGTCACGTTCAAAAAGCCAAAAAACTAGGGCATACAATCGACTGTAATAAAGGATCCAGACTGCATAAGACAACTAATCCTTATAGACCACCGATCCCATATCTGAGCCACCTTAAAAGATAAGCAATTTACTAATCTATATAACATGTCTTCCAAATGAGATGGTTATATTTTCAGAAGTTGCAAGTGTAAAGCTTCAGCAACAATTATCGCCCAAATTGAAAGACCCAAGGAGTTTTCTCGTGCAAGTATCAATAGGTAATGGTGATGAGGTTAAGGTTATGCTTGACCTTAAATAAGGTATAAACCTTATTTCTCGCTCTATTTATGAGAAACTAGATCAAAGATAATTAGGACCTACCAATATGTGCTTACAATGAGCTGACAGGTCAATTCATTATCCGAAAGGAATAATGGAAGATGTGTTAGTATGGTAGATTGATTGTCCCTATAGACTTTATGGTCTTAGATGTGGGGGAGGTTAAAGCGCAAGGGAAGGAACACACCATAATCCTAGGGAGGCCTTTTACGACCACTACTAATACTTTGATTGATGTAAAGAATGAGAAACTGAGCATGACCGTTTTGGGAGAAACGGTGAAATTTTCAATCTTTAATGTTAAACACACTCCTACTACTAATGTTTGTGAAAAATGCTCTCTTGTTGATCAATTTAATTCTGCAAACCTTGATTTTGCATTACAAGAAGAAGAAGAAGAAAAGAATTTGGGCTTGGTGAAAGAAATTGATAAGTGTTGTCAATTGCTAGATGATGCAACTAAGGGAGAGGTTGGCAAATTCTTGGAGAAAAATCCCAATGAAGAGAAGAAAACAATGGAATCGGTCACTTTGAGCGATCCACCTTGAGCATGACGGTTGAGGTATCCAACTAAAAGACATTAAAGAAGCGCTAAATGGGAGGCAGTCCATATAATTTCTATTTTGTTTTTCAATTATTTATTTTTTATTCCTTTTTAGTGGAACTCGACTTAATATGTTTGCTTTGTGTGCATAGGCCTATTTTTCAATGTCTTCTATTTGTCTTCCTCATAGCTGTTCACCACTCCTCAATGTAGTACGCCATGCTTATTGTCATGCTTCACATAGCATTGACGTAACCACCACCCACACTTTTGTATCTTATTTCTATCCCTTTTCTTTTTATTATTTTTACTGCTTGTCATTTTAATGTCTTTTAGTTTTAATATTTGTCCTTTTTCATGTTATTTTGTGTCTTAGATCCCCCTTTTACTTTTTTGCATCACATTAGGAATAATGTGATATTTAAGTATGGTGGAGTATTAGCTAAACAAATTTTGTTATTGTGTGTTTGTTTTTTCCCATTTAATAGTTAGAGATGCATGGTCATTAAATGAACTTGATCTGGATTAGAAATGCATAATATGAGTGAATGAGTATACTTGTATGCTTAGGCTGATTGACTTGCATTTCTATTAAAGGGACATTAGCCTGTTGTGATAGATGAATCACACTTTCATTTTGTAAGAATTTGAGCCATTTTGAAATATTTAACACCAAATTCAAGTATTCTTTGCTGAGAGTGTTCTTTCATGATCAAGGAACTCTAGAACTTGCTTGCAAATACTAGTCAAGATCACACAGTCTTACACAAACATTGAAATGATGAAGGCAATTAGGATATCCCTTTTTGCTTAAAAGTCCACCGTAATTTTACCCTTAGTAAGCCCCTTTTGAGCTTAACATGAACCATTTCTTCTTTAAACCTAAAATGTGAGCCTTAACCTTGATTATTTAACTTTTTCATCATACCTACCATAAGGATGAATTGAGCATTTAAATGGGTATGATTGAGTTTAGGGAATAATTGCTTGAATAAGTGTGGGGGAATCATAGGATATATTTGGTTTTTAAGCTAGGAATGAGTATGGGTGTAATAATTTGCATCTCTCCTCTGCATTTTACCTCTTCTAAACTTGATCTTGTTCTAAATAAATAAAAATAATAATAAAAAGAAAAAAGAGAGAAAAAGAAAAGAAAAGAGAAGAAAAAAGGAAATAAAGGAAGGAAGAGAAGATAACCAAAAAATGAAAAGAAAGAGGAGGGACAAAAAAAAGGGGAGTGTTAATCTTGTTAACTTAAAAGGATTCAATTAAGTATTTTATGGTTCATTATTTTGTATTATTTTAAATGCTCAATTTGTTTTATGGTTTTCAATTGTGATTTTCCTTTTTCCTACCCTTAGCCTGGCTCCATTACAACCAAAATAAAGACCTTCAGATTGAAGTTTATGTTTGAAATGAGTGGGGAAGATTAGATTAGTAAGCAAGCTTATGGTAGATGCCTTACATGAAATGAATGATGAGTAAATATATCCTACTGTTGAATGCTTAAGAGGATGGAGAGTGGAGATAGTATCTATCACACTTGTTGATGGTTCTTTGAATTGAAGTACTTGTTGATTTTGGCCAAATATGTGAAGAATAGTCAATTCACAGAGTATTATGAGTTTCAAGTTCTCAGGTTGTGTTTATTGAAATGATCATTTATATCTTTGATCATTATTTTGGGAACATTGTTGTTTTCATTGTTTGTTCTTGTATAGTCTAGTATTCTTTATTTTGCTTAAGGACAAGCATAGTTTAAGTATGACGGAATTGTTGTGTGTAATTTCTATTGATTTTGTTTCTTGATTTTGGTTATAAATTCCTACATTTTTAATCCAAATTTGAATGAATTAAGTGAAAGTTGTTGTGAATATTGCATGAAGGTTGAAGGGAATGTTTTATGAATTTTGCATGAAAAATGAAAGATCATATAAATTTTTCATGTGAAGGTTGAAGGGAATGTTTTATGAATTTTGCATGAAAAATGAAAGATCATATAAATTTTTCATGAAAAAAAAGAGAAAAGTGGTGATTAAGGTGTCATCATCGTGACAAGCTTAGCCACGGCAGTGACCAGCCCTCACGGAGGTGACAAACATAGTCACCCCTATGACTTCTCTTTTGCACTCACTTTAAGTCTGACGTGCAGGTTTTGAAGGCATAACAACCCTACAACCTTAAACCTAGACTAGTGCTATAAATAGAAAAGGGTGCGGAATCGAGATCTTAACTTATTTTGGAACACAAAACAGAGAGAGGAAAAGAAAGGGAGAAGAGAGAAGATAACAAAAAGAGTCGAGTGAGGTAAAGAAGATAAACAGCACAGAGGTGGAAACAGTGTGAACATTTGATCATCTCAGTGAGAGCCAAACAAAAGTAGAAAGCGAGAACTAATGCAGGAAGCTTGAGAGGGGCAGGAGATCACCGCAAGTCCCTCATTCGATCCTTGTTTGCTTATTATGTTCTTTATTTGTCGCATTGTTTCTTTGTTATTTTACTGGACTCATTATTATGTAGCTTAACCGACTCTTACTCTGTAGCTTTTGATAATTCATTTGGTTATTTACTTGGTTTGTTGCGTTAATACTTCTCTTATACTGATAAAGATGGGATTGAAGTATATAAAGATGATGAATCTTGTTATTTCCATAATGGGTTGATCTCTTTTTCTTGAGGATTAATGTAGCTATTTTAGTCAAATATGTATGATTAAGGGACTGTGTTGTTGTTTTATGTTTTTTTAGTTTCTGAACTAAATGGATGTAATAACATGACCAAACTTTGTATCATTTTAGTAATAAATGAAGGATCGAGAGAAAAATTTTAATATAGAACGAGAAATTATAGATGTTTAGATTAAGAATTAGAAATATGTTAACTTAAGTGGTAATTATCAGTCAGGTTTCCATAATTAATTTGGATGATGAACTTGTCGATTACAAAAGTTAGATTAGGTTGCTATTTGAATTGATTTTAGAACCCAATTGGTAATTTTACTAGGATAATTATCCAATCATTTCTCCTTAGTCATGCATAGAAGATTAAATTAGTGAAATTAATTCTCAAGAATTTCCCAATTCAATTAATCTATTCGTTTTTGCTTCCAATTAAATTAGTTAATTTCTCATTTTAATTTTATGACTTTTTTAAAGCCTTCACTCAAAAAATTAGGATAGAATGTTTAGGATTGCATCTATTTTATTTTTTTCAAGGTTATGTGAGTCAACCAATTTTACCTCTGTAGGAGAAACCTAGGTAATCAACTACAACTACCTCGTATACTTGCGAGTAGGATAGCCTAGGTATTATTAGAACTTATTTTAGCATAACACCAATCACTTTCACAACTTTAGTTCAATATATACACATTCTTTGACTGTGTATTCCTATTGTGTTTTTAAAGGTGTACATAGTCTAAGACTTGCTCACGTCTGAGGTTATAAATTCTTTTGCAATTTTACAACTAGACAACACAGGCTACGACACGACCATGTCTGAAGTCATGGTTCTCTTTGATTATTTTCACAACCACATGGTCTCCTTGATACATGTATCTAGATTGTGTATTCATATCTAGGTGGTTCAATAGGGACATGGGGTAGCATAATGTTGTTTTCTAGGCTATATTCAACCAAAAATTATGATCTCTGCATGTTTTTACTTACAATTTCTCTAATTCTTAAAAGATCTCATTTAAACACAAAATCATCCCAATTACTTGAAAGTATATAAAATTAGGAAAATCAAAGTAATTTAGGCTTTAAAAAGAAAAATAATAGTCAAATATATGTATATTATGTTAATTAAATATCCCCCAAACTTGAGGTTTTTTTGTCCTAAAGAAATTAATCTTAATAACTCTCGACTTAAATAAGATTCAATTTCAAGAAAGTTTAAAAATTAATTAAAGTAATTAGAACTCCCTGTCTTCTACTTAACTATATTGTTCATCAATTATTTAAGTCTCTAATTCCTAAATCAACATTCCAAAAAAAAATTCTCAATTGAAATAAAATAACCTCAAACATAAAATAAAAATAAGTAAAAAGATTGAAGTCTTAAGCACTTTATAACTAATATTAGAGAAAGTTTAATATAATTGTTTTTGGTAATTTTATGGAGCATTAGAGACTTGTTTGAATACCTTTGGTTACCTAATTAGGTCACCATTTTAAATGCATACTAGCATTACATTAACATTGACCTTTTTTAATGTTAAAATTAGTGAAATTAATTTATTTACACTAACTTTATTCATTTAATTTTTTATTAAAATGGAATACTAAGTTATTTGATAAGATCAATAGTAACCCAATTGTGTTAAAATCATATATATGGTTTCATCTTTCAAATTAAACACAATTTTAATGTATATGTCTATTGATTTTACCTAGTTGATTTACAATGAATCTAACTTCTAACAATTCCTCTAAAGACCTTTCTTCTATTGTTTTGTTTCCCACAATTGCCATTTATTAATTTAATTATAGTTAGAATAATTTTTTTATGAAATAGGCTTTATAAAATCAAAGTAATCTTCTCTATAATTGAATTATACATTTTTCTTAATGGAATAAAGATAAGAAAAATGCAAGATAGATGGTATAATAAAAAGTGGATATAGAGGAGGGAAACGTTAATATTAAAAAAAAACTTCTATTAGTCTTTTATCTCTCGATGTTTAATATCATTATGCTAGATGTTTAGAATAACTTGGTACCTTGAGCAAAATCTAATAAAAGAAACAACTTTATAATGCAAATGGTACTAAAAATAAAGTGAATTAAAATAAGTAATGAACAAAAAGATTAGTTAGCTACGTAATACTTTCTCTCTAGGATTTTCCTCTGCCTTCTCTCCAAAAAGCCATGTGTCCTAATATAAACCTTCCTATTTTAGCTAACTTCTTCTTGTGGTCCTTCCTTGTTTTAAAATTATATTACCTTAATAGTTAAAGAAACTATGTAATAGTTATCCCGCCTAGCCTCTTGGCTGCTCTATCTTCTATGGCTACTTCCTTCTCAAATTAAGACTGAGCTTTAACTTGATTCCCATAAATTAAGCTCCAAATATTAATCTAGAAAACAACCAAGTTTTTGATTCTCACCAAATCTTTTTTTACCATAAATGCATGACATAGCTCTAACTAGCATTGAAGAGTATAGGTTAATCCTGAAGGATTATTAGTTAACTACCCACTATCCACAAAGTTAACAAGCTAGATCAATCTTTATAGGCAAGAAAATAAGGAAAATAAAATAAATAACAAATATAAACACTAATGTAAAGCATTGTTCAAGAATATGCCAAAATATGAATTAATTATATTTAGGCCAGATTTCTTTAGGACTTTACCATATCCAATTTCACCTTTGATGACTGAGTTATTCTAGCTTATTAGACTAGTAAGAGTTTCTAACTTAGACTATATTCTTCCCACGAGACATACAATCCTTATTCAAAGGTTAATCAAACAAAATTACTTTAGAATCTCAAAAACCTAAGAATTCTTTCATTCATTATATAATCTCTTTTGATAGATTTTACCCTTATTTAGGAAAATCTTACAGCTTTCTCTCAAATAGCTTATACTCAACCCTCTTTATTTATGTTATGACCTAAACATACATCTCATATTTCAAATCTCAAAGCATGAATCATATAATGAATCTTCTACTTTCATTCCTTCGATTCAATCAATATAAAAGCATGGATTAAATTGTAAGAAAACTATAATTTGGTTAAATCAAAGAATGAATAAGAGTATATCACATTCTAGGTTCTTCCTAACTAATTCTAATACCTTTTTAGACTATTCACATAAAGAATATCAACATAAAAATAATGAAGAAAAAAAGAAAAACAAGTCATGTTCTTGAATATTAAAATCTTCAAAAAAGAATTGAAATCATCTTCTTTCTCCAAATAATAGTGAAGTCCTGATTAAAATTGAAACAAAACAACTTCAAATTGATTCTTGAATGTTTTCTTAGTCAAAAAACTTTTCTTCTACCTTTTTTCTCCACTAAAAACTTGAACCCTAAATTTTAGTAAGCACCACCCCAAATACAGTTTTGCATAGCTGAGTATACTTTTTACAAATTTCTTCAAAAATAACAATGCCAATGGATATGTATATGGGACCATATAAAGATTATGTCGAAGTCCGTTACCATTGATATGGGTATATTCTACAGGGTGATATAGGTGCATAGTTACCCTTGATCTCCAATAGCTCCTCACATCTGTATCTAGGAAATCTCATTTAATATGGATCCTAATTGGCTTCAACAAACCCACACAATTCTTAATGTAGAATTTGCAAGTTGATCACAAATTTATTGTAGCTTAAATTGTGAGATCCCACATCAGTTGGAGAGGGGAACGAAGTACGCCTTATAAGGTATGGATATCTCTCCCTTACAGACATATTTTTCATGGCCTAATGCATCGGATCCCATCAAAATTTCGAGGTTAAATGTGCTTGGGTGAGAGTAGTTTTATGATAGGTGACCTCCTGGGAAGGCCTTGGGAAAAGCAAACTCGTGAGGGCTTGGCTAGGCTAAGGCTCAAAGCGGACAATATTTGTAAGCGGGTGATCTGGGATGTTACAGGTGGTATCAGAGCCAAGGTTTTGCATTTTCAAAAGTGTTATTTCCGTTTTCAAAAAGTTCATGAGCCTTAGGAGTTGAGTATGGGTGTCGAAAGTCTCTAGTGGGGAAGTTGAGTCTCGGATCATTAAGTTGACGTCCTTAACGAATCAGATGATTTCGGCCTCGATCAAAGAACCTTTCGACATTCCTTGGGATGTTGGGTTATCGGATAAGCTAGGCTTAGCCAGATTTATTTTATTAAACATTGTCTCTTTTTTTATTTTTATAGTGATAGCATGGTTGGATGAGGAATGGGAAGTCGTCGCTAGGTTAGACCTTTACGACCTAAGCTAGAGGATATTTGTCATCCCCTGAAGCTGTTAGATCCCCCTCTCATTATAGTCACTCCTTTTAGGGAGTAAGTGACTTGTGATGAAGTATATATAGCTTGTGAGATAAAGATAAGTGATGTTGTATTAGAGGCAGATTTATTCCCCTCGATCTTTGAAATTTTAAGGTGATATTGGGGATTGACTGGTTAGAGAGGTATCGCGCTAGGGTTGACTGTTTTAAAAAAGAGGTAGAGTTTAAACCTCAGAATGGAGTCCCGATTAAATTTACTAGTGACCGACGAGTATTAATGAGTTAGTTAATATCGGTAATCAAGGCTAAGAGGTTGATTCATCAGGGATGCTAGGCATTCCTTACATATGTGATAGACATTTCGGCACAGAGGGTTGAATTGGGTGATGCTCCTATTGTGCACGAGTTCTCCAATGTTTTTCCGAAGGAGTGACTTGGATTGCCACTTGATCGGAAGTTTGATTTCACTGTTGACTTGGTCCTGGAGACGACACCAATATCTATACCACTATATCGCACGACACCAATAGAATTGAAATAGTTGAAGATTCAATTACAAGAGTTGTTGGATAAGGGCTTCATCAGATCAAGTCATTTACCATAGGGAGCACCAGTATTGTTTGTCAAAAAGAAGGATGGGACACTTAGCTTATGTATTGATTATCGGCAGTTAAACAAGGTTACCATCAAGAATAAGTATTCAATTCCCAGGGTCAATGATTTATTTGATTAGTTAAGAGGAGCTACAGTATTCTCAAAAATTGATACGAGGTCTGGGTATCGTCAATTAAAGATTGATGTGAATGATGTGCAAAAGATTGCCTTCCAGATGAGGTATGGACACTATGAATTTTTGGTAATGCCATTCGGATTAACAAATGCACCTACGGTATTTATGGATTTCATGAATAAGGTGTTCCCTCCTTATTTAGATCAGTTTATCATAGTCTTCATTGATGATCTTCTTATTTACTCTAAGAATGAAGAGGAGCATGCTAGACATCTTCAGATTGTGCTACAAATGCTTCGCGAAAGACAATTATATGTGAAGTTCTAAAAGTGTGAATTTTGGCTGAGGGAGATAGGATTTCTTGGGCATGTTGTATCAGGGGAAGGTATTTTAGTAGATTCGAAGAAAGTGGAAGCTATATTTGAATAGGAACAACCCAAGAATGTGATAGAAGTCCACAACTTTTTGGGATTAGCTAGCTATTATCGGAGGTTTGTTGAGGATTTTTTCATGCTTGCAACTCCTTTGTCAAGACTTACCCGGAAGGGAATAAAATTTCAGTGGGATGATAAATGCAAGGCGAGTTTCCAGGAGTTGAAGAAGCCATTGACTTCAGCACTATTGATTGCCCTACCTACCCAGGGAGTAGGGTATGAGGTATACAGTGAAGCCAGTCACTAGAGACTTGGCCCTTGTACTTATGTTGGCCAGGCGAGTAATCGCATATACTTCTAGATAGATGAAGAAGCATGAGCTAAATTATCTTATACATGATTTGGAGTTTGCAGCGGTAGTATTTGCAATTAAGATTTGGAGACATTATTTTTATGGGGATACTTGTCATATATAAACCGACTACAAGAGTCTGAAGTACCTAATGACACATAAAGAGCTAATTCTCAAACAAAGGAGATGACTGGAATTGATTAAGGATTATGACTTAATAATCGACTATCACCTGGGAAAAGCAAAACCGTGAGGGCTTGGCTGGGCCAAGGCTCAAAGCGGACAATATCTGTAAGCGGGTAATCTGGGCTATTACAAATGGTATCAGAGCCAGTTCTCGGGCCAGTTGGACCGGTAGGAGGCTAGGCCTCCCTTATAGACACGTTTTTCATAGCCTAATGCACCGGATCCCAACGAAACTCTGAGGTTAAATGTGCTTGGGTGAGAGTAGTTCCAAGATGGGTGACCTCCTGGGAAGGCCTTGAGAAAAGTGAAACCGTGAGAGCTTGGCTGGGCCAAGGCCCAAAGCAGACAATATCTGTAAGCAGGTAATCTGGGCTATTATAGGTGGTATCAGAGCCGGTACCCGAACTGTTGTGCTAGCTAGGCTAGACCCTAAAGAGGGTTGGGCCCCAAGGGGGTAGAGAGTGTGAGATCCCACATCGGTTGGAGAGGGGAACGAAGTACACCTTATAAGGGTATGGATACCTCTCCCTTACAGACGCGTTTTCCATGGCCTAATGCACCGGATCCCATCGAAACTCCGAGGTTAAATGTGCTTGGGTGAGAGTAGTTCTATGATGGGTGACCTCTTGGGAAGGCCTCGGGAAAAGCAAAACCGTGAGGGCTTGGCTGAGCCAAGGCCCAAAGCGGACAATAACTGTAAGCGGGTGATCTGGGACGTTACATAAATTGTGGTCCACATCTCTCAATCAAAACTTAAGAACTGATATGTCTACCTATAATTTTCTTGTGTCGTCTACTTCCAATGTGCATATAAGCTCTAACATAAGCTAGTGATAGACTAAATCATGATAACTAATGACATGGTACCACCTATCAAATGAAATTATCTCGCATACCCCATTGGTGAGATTAACCTATTTGAGGATGTCCTAATCAATGAAATGAGTTAGTGGTGTCCACTCTGGTCCTCTTACGTGCTACTGGCTATGTAAGTGTCCTAAGTGGTCTAGGTAATCCCTAATTTCGCACCATAGTGTGATATTTGGAGAAAAACATAAATAAGATCACTAAAATGATAAATGATATCATATGAATGCAAAAGGATGGAGTATAGAGTAAAAGTATGCAAAACAAAAGAATGAGCCACTAAGTATAATGTAATCAACCTATAATACTCCTGTGATGGTTTTCCATTAGTCTTGCGTATTGTAATGATCTCATACAGCCTATAATACTAAAATATCAATCCTATGTCTTTTAGTTTACTATAGAGCCTAAACTAACTATTCCCTTAAATTTAAGGCACTAAAGTAACCGATATGAGTCATATTAAGAATTTCCAACCATATAATGTACATATAAGTCTTAATTCACTTGATTCATAGTTATATCCCCCTAAAAATAATGCATAATGGAAATATAATCATCACATAAACACAAGACACAATTTATAGTATTAGGTAATCTAAAATGCACTTAACTAATAAAATTAGGGCTGTTATAGAAAAATACCTAGATGAAGCTAAAAATTTGGTGAATAAAAATAAATGTGTTAAGGTATTCTATGTTTGATTTAAGAGGGATAAGGGTGGTTTATCTCTCTAAGAATTAAAAGAGGAATTGAAATTTCAGAGATAACACAGTTTTTAATGAGAAAATACAAAGGTGTACACCTTATAAAGTGCCCTACATATCATTTATATAGTACCATGTAGTGCCTTATAATGTCAATACATGGGACAATATAAGTAATAAAAGGGCATGTTGTTTGAATTTAATTTTCTTTGGAAACAAAAAAAAAACTGGGGATACACGGGACCTGTAAGGGCTTGTGTAGGTTTTGTGTGCAAAAGTGGCAGAAGTTCCTACTTTAGTAGCTAGAAGATTTAAAACATCTAGTTTGTACTTCTTTGGAATCTTCTTAAGAATGGCCCTCTCGTTTGACCATTGGTAACAGTCTTAAGCGATGTCCTCTATGAGATTGTATACTTTGTAAACTGTCTTAGTTATTATAGCTTCGCTAATTGCAGCATCCCCAAAGATCTTTATATTGTAGGTCATTCCATTATAAAAAATTCTAAACTAGTAGCCACTTTTCTAAGCTATAGCAAGGATAAGACCTTAACAACTCCTTGCATCTCTCCCAAGCCTTAAATAATGACTTCTCTTCCCTTTAAGCAAAGTTTATCATATGGTTCCTTACCTAACATAGAGGAAAACACATTGACAAAAATTCATATAGCTTTATCCCTCAAAGAGAATGGGAATCACTAAAACTTGAGGTGATTAAAAGGTACACCTTTCAACTTCAAGGTATTGCAGTATTTTAGAAACATCAATAAAAGTAGGTTAGGTCTTCAAATGGTGAACCTATAAATTGGTCTTACTGTACCATAGATAACAAGAAGGGCTTTATTTCAAAGTTGGTAGCTTGGACATTAGGCTTCGCAATGCTTGAGCTAATGCCTTTGGCAATTGAAGTGGTAAAATCCTTCAGTGATATTTTATTTTTGACAGCTATCTTTACTTCATCATCTTTTATTCTCCTTTGAAGTATTCTTTTCATGTTTAAGGTTCTCTTAATCTTAAGGTCTTTCTTAACATGATTTCTAGGATCATCAAAATTGTGCATATAAAACATGATCTATAAAAGAGAAAGAATAAAGAAAAATTTTATTAATAAATACTACAGATAAATAAAAAATAAACGTATGAAGATGTAAAGGTATGAAGATCACACATCTAGCTTTGCTAGATGACTTGATGTTGTTTTGTAGAGCTGAGAAAAACTCAATAAATCTAATCTTCCGAGTGATGAAGGAGTTCCAAGAGATCTCGAGCCTATGATGCAACCCATTGAATAGTTGTTTCTACTTATCTTGTAACTCAAGTAGAGAGGTAGCATGATAAATGTATATTTAAATATATTTTACCACGAACATTTGACGCATTTTGCTTGATATTTTATACCTTTATTGTATATTTGGTATTTGATATACTCTTAGTGTATTTACAAGTGATAATTGCCTTTACATACTTAAAAGAGAGTAATTTGGACGAAAATGCAGCAGAAAACAGAAAATCAGTTGGTATTTAATATACTCTTAGTGTATTTACAGGTGATAATTGCCTTTATGGACCTAAAAAAGAGGAATTTGGACGAAAATGCGGCAGAAAACAAAAAATCAGCAATCTAGAATGAGTGCATGGTCGTGCACATTCACAATATCCAATGATTTCCAATTATGTACGTTTCTGTGCACTATTGTGCATACGACTGTGTATAAACCAAAAAGTTAAGGTTTTCATATAAAAGCAATGTTTCAGAGGCAAAATGAAAGGATAAAGCGGCTAGCACTGTTTTGAGATTTTCAAAGGTGATTCCAGAAGCGATCGAAGATTAGGAGAGGGGACACATAGTTTTTATCTAGAGATTCATCAGAACACAAGATCGGTCGTCTATATTATTAGAATACGCAATAGAGAACAATCAGGGAGATTTAGGATATGATTTCATGTTTATCAATGTATAACTAATTTTTCTATTAGTTTATCGATCAAATGAACCCTACTTGAATACTTTGACATGTTTTGATTGTTTTGCTAATGCAGTTGAGTTGATTGATTGTTGCGATCCTATTCTCAATTTTATGATTGTATATTAATCTAATTTATTAAAATTTAATCTGATTTCATACTTAGTGATTGAGAAATCTTAGGTTGAATAGATCCACGATAATTGGAAAGAGTTAATTGTAATCCTAGAGATTGGACGGCATAAATCTTCTAGATTAGGGTCAAACCTAATAGAGGGATTCATAATACGGTAAAGCAACTCTATAAGTTTTAACCCAAGTAATTTGGTTAGAGATCTTAGAAATGGTTGTTAGTAGACTCAAGGTCAATAACTAACATACCTTAGGAATCTCCACAGTCCAATAAATCAACAACACAATTGCATGACAAACAATCAATTGGTTAAGGTTTTAGGGGGATTCGAAACCTAAATACTAACCATTTGATATCGATAAATAGCTAGTGACTTAGCCAATTCTTGCTTAAATCATGTTACTTTGTTTACTTGAACTGTTTAATTTTAGTTTCATTAATTCAACCAAAATCAATTTGTAGGCTAAATAATATAACAACAGTAATTACTAGTACTTACCATCCTCATAGGAATGACCCGTATTTGTCGGTACTAGCGACAACTACACCGTGCACTTGCGATATTAAATATTGACCACTCACGAAAAAGGTCGAACAAGTTTTTGGCGTCACTATTGGGGACTATGATATTAGGAACACTTTAGTTTTGTTAATCTAGTCATTACTTTTATTTGTTTGTTATGTTTTACTTATTTGTTTTTACTTTACGTGATTTAGTTTGCTTTGTTTAATTGCTTGTTTTTATTTTAGGTTATTCAATTTGTTTTTATTAGATAGGTTATTTCCTTAATATAGGCTAGACTTCAGGTAAGTTTATGACCTGGACTAATACTAAGAAGTTATTTGACGTAGATCTTAAGATAGAATTATACATAGGAATCATCATAGAACAAACCTTAGGGAGTTTGAATTAGATCGTTAAATACAGGACTTAAAAGGTCACAGACACCGAAGAATCACACAATATGGTGGACCAACCAAAAACAATGTTCAACTATACAAGGCCAGAATTAAATGACATGAAATCTAACATCGTGAGACCAGCTGTACAAGCGAACTATTTTGAGATCAAGTCAAGCATTATTGAAATGGTACAACACTCAGTCTAATTTGACGGACTCCGAGATGAGGACCCTAACGAGCACATCTTTAACTTTTTAGAGATTTGTGATACGTTTAAAATAAATGGAGCAAATGATTATGTCATCAGATTGTAACATCCCGTTACTGGTAGCAAGGGCATTATGGTAATATTGGGTTAGACTGATAGATTTCATTGCATTCACT
>JANKOE010000009.1:85360-101341 GCA_026284465.1 Erythroxylum citrifolium | reverse complement strand
AAGATGTAGAGGGTATTGTTATCTTTAAAATGAGGTATGATATGTCCTATTCGGAGTTAGGAGTAAAAAGTTATGAGGGTCAGAAATTGGCCATTCACTATTCATTTGGTAATTTTTGCATTTTCTCTTGTAACTTTCTCATTTGACCTCCGATTTGTACGAAATTCGAACCAATGATTTTCTCAACATGTCTTCTACCCTCTCTCACCAAAATGCAAAATTTTCAGATTAAGTTGAATTTCTCAAAAATTTACCCTCAGGTTCGTTTGAACCGCTTGTTTACTTTGCTTGCGATCTGTATTCGATTTGCACTCTATTTTCATTCCGCGTTCATTTTGCTTCCGCCTTATGCCTTTCAGTTTGATTCACTTTTGCTTCCATTTTCGTTTTGCTTCCGTACTTGGTTATCCGATTCGATTCGTCTCGCTTCGATTCCGAGCCTTTAATTTGCTTTTATTTTTGTTCTTTCGTTTCGTTTTTCGGTTCGGACCCGATTCATGCATAAGTATGTAATGGGTTCCAACAATCAAAACTTTCAATTTTGACATGAAGTCTGCTGGTGAACAGAGGGCAATGCAGCTGAATGAGTTAGACATTTTAAGATTGGAGGCTTATGAGAGTTCTCGACTTTACAAGGCAAAGACCAAACTCTGGCACGACAAACATATTACTAAGAAAAGGTTTGTCGAAGGTGATTTAGTTTTGTTATTTAACCCTCGCCTTTGCCT
Source organism: Erythroxylum citrifolium (assembly GCA_026284465.1). Lineage (NCBI taxonomy): Eukaryota > Viridiplantae > Streptophyta > Magnoliopsida > Malpighiales > Erythroxylaceae > Erythroxylum > Erythroxylum citrifolium. The sequence goes on along the minus strand of JANKOE010000009.1, from coordinate 100,613 downwards.
TTTTCCAGCAAAACTCAAATCTAGATGGTCTGGTCCGTTTCAAGTCTTACAAGTATTTCCCCATGGCGCAGCCGAGATTTGGAGTGAAGTTTCTGGAGCTTTCAAAGTTAATGGACAGCATCTCAAACCCTACTTCGCTGGTCATCCATTAGGTTCCACTACAACGTTGGCACTTTCCGAACCACACGATTGATGATCTATTTTCCTGGTTTGCTCATACCATTTCTTGAGCTTTGTAAATATTCTGTACTTGTTTTTTTATTTTGTTAGTTAAAACATTCAATTTGGTTTCATAGTCCGAAATTTATACACCAAACAATTTTGGACTGTTCATATCAAAAGATAATTTTCTGCGCTCAGCTTCCATCTGAAAATTGACTTTCTTAGAGATTGAATCAAAACTTGATTTCATCATAAAATTTGTAGCCTTATCTCTCTAGTTTAATCCAAATCAAAAATCATCTCATTTGGATAACTAGAGATCGAGTTATGGCTAAAACACCAGACCGTGCTTAATGACCCTATACATTTTCCAGCTTTTAACTTCCAACAGATCACATACAACAGTTCTAACTTCTAAGAAAGGTTCGGGGCCTAACAAATTTCAACTATTCATAATATCTCAATAAGATGGATTTCTGTCATAACTTATATGATCATAATATCCTTTATAATAAGGCTCAGTGAAGCATTAAACAGATTCATAATATATACCGTTAAGATCATTACATCTTATCTAGAGATGTATTTATGACAATTCATCAATTAATAACTTATGCTAATGATACCTTAATCTCATTTAATTCTAGACAACATTTCTCCTTTTGCGTCTGTCTTCGATCATGGGGACTATGCCACGCTTGTTCCCTTCTTCTTTTTCCTCAAATTCATCATACATAGTAACATCATTAATAATCCCAATTTATCCCCGATTGATCACTATAAGCACTTTCATGTATTAATCTAATTCATCTTAGACTTGAACTATGGGAACTATGACTAACAAATATTTAATAAGTCATAGATTGCTTCCTATATCATCTCCACACATATAATACATATGTGCTCAATATTCTCACTTGTCATGATGATCCCATTATTAGATATGTACTTACAAAACTTAACCTTGACAACTTTTTCATATATCGCTATCATTATCTCACCTTCCGATTACCATCATATCGCCATACATACGTATGTTCACAATCAATTTAGAATTGTAGATGCATAATCATCCTGAAATTCTGATCTCAATTTCACTAACATATTCTTATGGTGGATCATAATTCTTGTCATATTAATCAACAACCATTTCAGTTCCAAGTTCGTCTTCTTAAGGTCATAATAAAATTTTGTTTTCATTACCTTCTGCTTCTATACTTTAATCTCATCATTTCTACTTATATCTCTATTTTCCTCAAACAATTCATAAAAATGCATTCTTATCTGTATCACATTCTGGGATATATCACCATAGTACAATATTGATGTCATATTCAACAATACATCCACCAATACAAATATGTTGAATCCTTATTTGACATATCTAACCATATACTATTTCTCATTTCTAAATATCCACAAACTTTCATTTTCTCACATTCTGACAGATCATCATTCTTCTCACTAATTTCTATGAGCTCAAACTCTTAACAAATGCTCATGCGTGTGACTTATATAAATGTCACTCAGACTGAGGATCGGTTTCTACTGCTTGTTGTGACCGAGTGCCTATAGCTATCCCGTACCTATTGTGGATATCGGGTTCATTGATAATTGTCTCGTATCCATTGGGGATACCTGACTCATTATACATAGTGAGCCTTTGACTCTTAATCACATTATGAGCTTTAAGCTCTTTTTCATTTTCTAAGCTTTAGGCTCTTTTTCGGTGGCTACTCCGGTCACAACAGCCTTTATGTTATCATACATTCATGTAATGAAATGCATCAATCACATAAGATCAACCAGTCACTTTATTTCACTTTACACATGTCATCGGACCTTGCGCCGACATTCAACATTTAAGTTGAGAATCACTTATGTCATTCACACGCATATTCACATTTTTCTTTGGAACTTAGTCCGGCATTCAACAATCAAGTTAAGTATCACTTATTTCGTCAATTTCACATACAATGAGCAATTCCAATATGATATTTATACATCAAACGCCTTGGACATTCAATGTCCAGAATCAGTACAATCACATTCTTATAATCATTCAATACATAATTTAAACAGAATAATCATTTAAAGTAAGACCATTTAGATCAACTCACAGTACGCTCCAGATTAGCATTAGCTTCCATGATCCGAAAACGTCTTGATGCGGACATTCTATCTTATATCATCATTATGCAAAACACATATTGCAAACACATTACTAATTGCACAATCTTATAAATACTCAATCACATACATATGTATATGTATTGTGTATAATGCATGCAGAATGACAATCCTGGGTATATTATCTAAATTCACATCTTATGCTCATTCTTATTTCATAATTCATATATGTCTAATTGAACCTAGGTTTACACTTCATTTGTACATGATAATTCTAAGTTTACCATTCAATCCTTATCCTTTGTAAGTGCCTAGGTTATTCTTAGGCTTACACCTCAAGAACATTTGGTGATTCTAATATCATAACTCAATTTCTCGTCATTCCTTTTATAACATTATATGCTCTCATAATACCCAATTCTCATTCACATTTACTTAATACGTATTACTCAACTCCTTTGAATTATAACTACAATCATATGAACATCTTCATTCACATTATACTCATATCTTTGATACTTTGATATCATCAATTCATTCACTAAGTTATAACCCCAATTATCACTTCATACATATCACACATGAGTCACTTAATCCAAGCATCATTCTAGGTTCAATTCAAGCCCCATTCTAGCCTAAAGTAAGGCCAAATGGCCAGTGAATGTCTGTTAGGAGGACATCCATGTCCGGTAAGCGGACCTTTACGGTCCTCTTATAGAAATGTTAAATTTTGGCTCTCAAGATAGCCAAATCTCTTCTTGGGGTCTTTATAGAAGTTGTAGAACTCGAAGTCCTCTTCGAAACCATACTTAAATGACCTCAATGCGAGTTCTACAGAAAAAGTTATACATCTTGCCCCAAACCTATTTAATTGTATCCTTATTTGCCAGATTTCTAACTCTTTACTTACTACATTCACTACCTTACGCTTGGTCTATCATTTCTAATTTAATTTCTCATCATTTCCCCAGCATTCTAACTCCATTTCAACTTAGTATCATCCATAAAGAAATTATACCCCATGGTTGATCATGAACACTAATAACAGAACATACACATATATACATTCATCATCAACTTTTTGCACATATTCTTCTTCATTTCCACTTTCATTTTGCTTCTAACTATCGCCTTAATTCTTCCCAATTTCAAGAACATAACTCAACATCCTAGTTAACATAACTTTCACTTTCATTATACCCTTAATTCACAACTCATAACATCTACATAATAACTCATCACTTATAGCTTTCATACTCTCAAAACAGAATACAAACACATGTATTCATCCATCAATTTACTACACCTAGTACTCAACTTCAAGTTAAAATTTGAAACTCTTAAAGATCGAATTTGACTTTGATGTCCCATGAAAAATGTAGCCATATGTCTATAATTTAATCCAAATAAAAAATCATCTAATTTAGATAACTACAAAATAAGTTACGATTAAATTACAGATGCATAATCAGTGGAAAATGTTACAGCTAACATTTTTCCAGCACACTTTAAACACCATTTACCTAATTAATCCAACATTATATCATTCCATAATCAATTACTTATCGAAATACAAAGTAAGACATTAATCCACCATATTACTCATTCACGTTTTAGCATGTACCCATCCTCATTTTATGACCATTTAACTTTTAACTATCATCAAAACTTGATTCATTTCAACCAATCAAGAAGAGTAATGCTTATACTTACTTGTTTAGCTTCAATGTCTTCAAATCACACTTAACCCTAGCTTCTCCCATGCATCCCACGATCATCAACTTTCAAGGTGAAATGGGTTGGGTCTTTTAGCAACAAGAAAAAGATAGCTAGATAGTTAAGTGGCTGGTAATGGAAGAAAGCAAGGTTTCATTTTGATGCTTGGAGAAGAGAGTGTCGTGAGTGAAGAAGAGAGCAAATGAAGAAGATGAAGAAAAGAAGCAAGTGTCGTAAATGGACAAGTGAAAGACCATAAGATGGTTTTTAAGTTGAGTAAAAATTCGTGAGTGATACTTGTCACTTGCCACTTGTCATCTTATTGTGGTCTCTAATTGGTTCCTTTAAAAAGCTAGTCTATTTGTCTCCAATTTTCAACCCAATTTTCTCCCAATTTTTAATGACACTTGTCATTAAATCTTAATGTCACATATTAAAATTTCTACTGCCATTTGAAATTTATTTCTACTACTATTCATCAATTGTCTTGCCACTTGGCATTTTTTCTAGTATAAAAATACCCAAAATTTCATAATTTTCCCAAATTTTCACTAAAAATTTTGAGTCTATAAATATACTCTCCAACTCAACTTTAAGACACATAATCCATAATTCACATTATAATTGAATTAAACAATCATTTATACCTGGAAAATGTCAAATGAGTGCTTGAACAATTCATTGTAATGTGTGCAATAATTAAATTCACGTGTGTGTACGCTAACATTATGCGGGAGCATGAAATGCAATTTTCTAATCTCTCATTGGTATTTCTCAATTACAAAAATCTAGGGTTCTAACCCTTAGTATAGAAATGGGATGTTATCCCAAAAGCTAAGGAGAAAGCAATAGTTAGGAAAACCACCGATAGAAAATCAAAGAGGAAGAACCTCAATCCCCTCCTAAAAAAATCTATAAATTTCATCACATGGAATGTGAGGGGTATTAATAACCCCAAAAAGTAGCAAATGCTTCATGATTACATACATATCAAAATGCTTTATTTTATTAGTCTTCTTGAAATTGAAATAAAGAAGTCCCACTACCAATAAGGACCATGGCTTATCCAAAAAATTTGGGATTCCATAAGCAGCCATGATCTTCATCACAATGGAAGAATCCTTTTTTTTTGGGACTCCAATGAAGTTGAGGTTTATTAACACTCAAGGTCATATTAATACACACACTACCAGGCAACCCTTATCAGGTATGTTATAAGAGTATGTATTACTGCCCCAGACTTTGACTTTCATGTAAGGACTTTTGAAGGGATTTGAGGCTATTATGGGTAGGAACTCAACTCCATAGATCTTAGTGGGCGATTATAACTGCTTACTCTCCCAATAAGAAGTTCAAAGAGAAAAAGTTAAGCACAATTCCTTTAATATGTGTCTGTTAAATTGCATTGGAGATATAGAAGTCATATACCTTATATTCAAGGGCAATCTTCTAACATAGTCCAATAAATAGATCGAAGAGTGGCTGCTCAAGAAAAAACTCAAACCTGCCTTGGTAAATTCCAATAGTCTCACCCCCATTTCCTCTCAGTCATGTTTACTTTAATAACCATTGATGTTCATATCACTGTCTAATAAAAATTAGCCTCAAACAAGGGCCAATTTCACATAACCACTCTCTTTAGATTTAACAATTACTTGACCCATACCTTGGATTTTCAAAAAGTAGTGGAAAGAGGGACGAGCAAGGAAGTTATAGTTTATAAAGCTTACAAATGTGTGGTGAGACTAAAAGCAATAAAAGAGGAGCTAAAATTATTTAACAACAATGCTATTGGAAACACTAACACAATTAAAACTCGATCTCTAGTTGACTTAACCAAGATTCAGGATTTAGTCTACAATTTCCCTAATGAGGCTGTGAAACAATATAAGAAAGTAGTTGTTGCCAAATAAATGAAAAACTTGGAAGCCCATTACTCTCTGATTAAACAAAAGACTAGAATTGTTTGGCTCAAAGAGGGCGACAAGAACACAAAATTCTTCCACAATGTGAGCTAGGGTTAAAAACCCAAGGTCGTTGGTTTAGAATGATCACTTGAAATTGTGTAAGAGACATAGTTGCAGTCTTCTCCCCTATTCCCATAACTAATATAAGTAAGAAGCATTGCTACCAGCCACTAAGAGATTATGCATAAAGTAGCTAATTCAATTATGGCTAAAAGGTACCTAAAAACTATTACTTCTCTTCAATCCATAAGCAGTTAACCAAAAGGAGTTGAAGGCAATAACATTGAATCACTTTTAAGAACCTGTTAAGGGTGGAATTTCACTCAACTTATCCATCATTAGACCTTAACAACCTTACCCGTCCAGGATAAATCAAGATCAATCAAGCTCTTTACTTAGGCAGTTCATAAATGAAGACATTAAGGAAGCTCTCTTTAGTTTGGGGCTTGACAAAGGGCCTGGTTTGGATGGATTCAATGCCAACTTCCACAAAACTTGACCCCTCATAGGTAACACCATCATTGTAATAGTCCAAAAAAATTTCACCCAGGGTAAACTACTTAATTAGCTTATATAAGCTTGATCCTTAAGTTCCTAAATTACAATTCTTTGGTTGACTATAGACCAATCTTATGTTGTGATGTTGTATACAAAGTGATTTCTAGGGTGATTGTTTTTAGATTCAAACATAATCTTAACTCCATTATTAATCCTTATCAATAAGCATTTCTAAAAGGGAGAATAGTTGGTGATAAAATTCTTTTGGCCCAAGAATTTTTCAAAAATTACCATGCGGATAAAAGCATCAAAAGTTTTACTTTTAAGGTCATTTAAACAAAGCATTTGATTTAATGAGTTGGTCCTTTCTGGCATCCATTTTGAAAGCATGGAACTTTCTAGAGAAATTTGTGGAATGGATCAGACAATGTTACACCACACTATCATATTCCATGCTTATTAATGGGAACCTACTTAAAGATTCAAATTTGCTTTCTTGTTTACAATGTACATGGAAACATTATCAAGAGTAGTTGATTCCAGAAGAATAGAGGAATATAATTTCAAGTTACATCGTAAATGTGAAAGATCCCAAATATAAGTTTGTCCCTTGCAGATGATCTCCCCCTATTATGGTTACAACTTTTAATCAATTAGAGTTTTTTTTACTAGCTTTGCACGACTTTAAACTCATGGCAGGGCTAAGTATTAATCCTAACAAAAATAGCTTCTTTTTATCTACGGGAAGTGAAGGAATTTCAAACTTTATCTCGGCTAATTGTGGATTCACTCAAGGTAAATTTCCTTTTAAGATATTTTGGCATTCCCATTTCCACTAAGAAGCTGACTAAGAAGAATTACCATCACTAATAGAATCAATTAAAAAAATGCTAGGAAGTTGGTGTAATAAAATTTGATTATTTGCTAGTAGACTTCAATTGATAATTGCAGTGCTTAACCAAATGCAGATCTGTTGGGTTTCCCAGCTACATCTTCCCACTAGCATCATTAAGAACCCAAAAATAATTATGTGAATTCCTTTGGTGTAGTAAGGAAACGCATTCTTCAAGAGCTAAAGTGAAATGGTCAAGCATTTGCTACCCCAAGAACCAAGGTAGGTTAGGAATTAAGCCTCTGAGAATTTTAAATAAGATCATGATGCTGTAAAAGGAATATGGAGACTCTTAGGTAATAAGAGTCGATTTGAGTGAAGTGGATCCACACTTGTTATCTAAGAGACACAAGCTTCTAGGATGTGCAGATTAAACATAGCTTCTCTTGGACATTCAGGAAAATGTTATGAGAGAGGAAGTTAGGAGATACTTCAAATGAATCATTAGAAATGGTTTAAAAAAAGCTTTGTTTTGGTCTGATCATTGGCATGAAATGGGACTATTTTTTCTCTCCAAGAGATTCATTCTCGAATTTAGCTAAGGTTGAAATTATCGTCAACGGGAATAATTGGGTTTGGCCTTAACATATCTAGCGAAGATTCTCTGCAAAAAGGAATCAACTCCCCAGCTTGCCACCTAATCAATGGAGGGAGGATCAATGGATCTAGCAAACACAAATCCAGTCAATTCAATAATCATTTATGTCTAGAGATATTTCCATTTAAAAAAAAAAAAATTGTGGTGGTAATAAATAACACTTTGTTAATTATAACACGTTGTGAATTTGGGATTAATAATTAATTATAACACGTTGGTCGAGGCTACTACTCTTATCTATAGACATGGGACATGGTTACAATTAATGCGATGCCTCCTCTGATGATCAGAGGTAACGGACATGGCGTCACCAGCAAGACCATGGAAATAAGCTGGGTAACGAGAAAGGAGAACGGAAAGAGACTGTTAAAACCAAGAATACCCATTTGCATATCCACCAATCCGTCGCAAATAAAGCTCAAAGACCTGATGGATCTTTATGGCAGCTGCAATCACTCATGCCATCGATTTCCAAAACTAGACCCTAGAGGAAAATTCGTAGAAGCTGTTGATGTTAAGAAGCTTGGTGTGGCTATCTCCCACAGTTTCGTTCTTGTGTCCGTCTTTTGCAACCCAGAAGATGTTGGAATAGGACTTGTTAATGATAACTATTCTTCGTACAAATCTCAAGAAGAAGAAGACCCATGTCCGCTGCCTCCTCGTTCGCTAGATTTCTTCAGCAAACTGAAACAGCCTATCATGCCTGTGGTCTCGCCTTCTGACAGCAGACTCGTGGGTTTTGGTCGCGCTGTTTCTGATGTTGGATTGACTGCCTCCATCTACGACGTCATGGTACTGCTTGCTTGCAATTGTTTGTCTCGTTTGTTGGAGGATTCTTTACAAGTTGAAGTTTCCATTATTTGAATTATATTTCTTCTCCTTTTGTTGCTTACTCTCTTCCTCCGCTTTCACTTTGACTTGCCTCATAACCAATGTTTTAAATAAGTTCTTTCAATGCTTGTCAGGTTTTACCTTCGATGCGGAGAATGGGAATTGGTAGCATGATAGTCAAAAGAATCGTAAGGTTAGTTTTCTTATCTTTTTTCATGGCCGTGAGGTGATTAAGTTCGAGTGGTTCAGCGCAGGCCTCAAGCGTCCAATGCTATTCATGTATGAGAATTGGCTAATTATAAGAATAAAAGCTATAAGAGAAATTTTAACAAAGAAGTGGTAGGCAAGAAATTGAGCTGGAGAAACTTCGCCTTATTCATCCACGAATGAGCCTTTTATACACAAGAGGACATAACAAATTATCAGAGAACAATGTCCCACTATAACCTAGTAACGACCCACTAACTAACAACCTACTTACACAAGTTAATCTCCGAAAAATCTACTAGCACAACTCAAACAAATATCATGTCTTCTGACTTAAAACAAATCCTATCTGACACTAACTTACAGTCGAAGATGTAACACTAAATTATAATTTCTACATTAATCTCTTAACACTCTTCCTTAATGTAGAAATCACCAACACCTAATAGATCTCTCAAATACATGAATTTCTTTAATGGTAATAGTTTGTTAAATAAATCTGCAACTTGATCATTGGTATCACAATAGTCCATCGTAATTTCTCTTGTAATAGTTGATTGATTGTCACAATAGATAGCAGTTGCCTCTACTTGAGCTTGCTTTATGTCTACCAAGATCCTTCGCAACCAAACTGCTTGACAAGTTGCTGCTGTAACAGCCATATTTTTAACCCTTGAAGATGATAGATATGTAGATGGTTGTTTCTTTGAACTCCACAAAATAACACATGTGCCCATAGTGAACTCATAGCCTGTAGTACTCTTTTGATCTTCAATGCAGCCCCTTAAATCACTGTCTAAGAAACCATACAACATGAAATTGTTTGTTGCATTTATACCATATTCCCCAAGAGTTTGTTCCTTTCAAATATCTCAAGATTCGTTTTGCAACACCCAAGTGATTCTTGCTAGGACTTTGCATAAACCTGGATAGGAGATTTGTTGCTTGCATAATCTGGTCTGTTGTTTGTGAGATGTAGTAAACATCCTTTCAAACTCTTGTATAATTGAGCTTCAATTTTTTCACTCCCATAATCGAAGCAAAATTTTTTATTGGTACACATAGGAGTACTCATAGGATTGCAATCCTTCAAATTGAATCTCTTGAGAAGATAATGAACATAATTTGCTTGAGGATTTAAAATTTATGCGTCCCATTGCTTGACTTCTAGTCCCAAGAAGTGATTCATCAAGCCTAAATCAGTCATTTCAAACTAATCTAACATCATCTTTTTAAACTCATCCAATAATACGTCACTATTACTGGTATTAGATCAAATCATCAACATAAAGACAAACGAAAAGATTTTCAATCGTACCTCTAGTTTTCACATACAAAGTTGGCTCACTTGGACTTTTCTGAAAACTGTTTCTACATAAATGTCCATCTATTCTTCTGTGCCAGGCCTGAGGTGCTTGTTTTAGTACACATAGTGCTTTTTTCAGACAATAGACTTTGTCTTCATGACCTACAATCTCATATCCTTTTGATTTTTGAACATACACTTCTTCCTCCAAAGTTCTATGTAGGAATACTACCTTCACATCAAACTGATAAACCTTTCAATTAAAATTAGCCGCAATAGTTAGAACAGTGCATATTGTATCAAACTTTGTTACTAGAGAGAAAGTTTCCTTAATGTCTATGCCTTCTCATTGCATGTACCCAAGTGCAATCAGTCTTGCTTTGTATTTTTGGGTAGTTCCATCAGCATGGAACTTAATCTTGTAGATCCACTTTAGCCCAACAACTTCCTTTGCATTTGGAAGATCAAGTAGCTCCCACATCTTGTTTCTTTCTAAGGCTCTCATTTCTTCATCCATTGTTACACGTCATTCCTTAGACATTATTGCTTCTTCGAAGTAGATTGGTTCTTCAATTTGAGCAAGCTGACATTGTTCTGTGCTTCATAAATTTCTTGCAAGGATCTCCATTTCCTTGGTGGTGAATCTGATGAGGAAGAGCTTGGTGAGGACAACTTTGAGACATTAAATTGGCTTTCTTTTGATGTGGATGATTGAGGGGTGCTTACTATAGAAAGATTGGAACTTCCATTTTGATCTTCTTCTCTTGTGGGAGCATCCAGAGATTCACTATCTTCAAGTAATGTTCCTAAAATTGATTGCATATTCTTCCAATCCCAGCTATTTTTCTCATAAAAAACATCATGACTTATTAGCAATTTTTTGGTGAGAGGATTATAGAAACAATATTCTTTATTGTTGTTACTATAAGCCATGAAAATACATTTGATGCTATTTTCATCTAATTTTTCTCTTTTTTTGAGATCAAACGTGCACAAATGCATAGCAATCGAAAACTCTTAAATGAGTTACTTTAGGCTTCCAACCGTACCATGCTTCAAATGGTGTTTGTTGATTCAAAGTTGTTGTAAGAGATCGATTAAAAATGTAGGCTATTGTATGAATTGCTTCTATCCAGAAATTGTTTGGAAGATTTTTGGCTTTCAGCATACTTTTTCCCATCTCTATAAGGCTGCGATTCTTCCTTTTTACGACTCCATTTTACAGTGTTGTGTAGCTAGCTTTTAGCTGTCTTTGAATCTCACATTCTTCACAAAAATTATGAAATTCCTTAGAGAAAGGCTCTCCCCCACAATTGGTTCAGAAGGTCTTTATTGGTTGCTCACTTTGTTTCTCAATGTATGTTTTGAACTTCTTGAAGATAGAAAAAGCTTCTGATTTTTTCTTGAGAAAATTAACCTATGTCATTACACTAAAATCATCAACAAATACTAAGAAATACCTGTTGTTATTGAGGGAAAGTGTCCTCATGGGCCCACAAATGTCTGCATAAATCAGCTCTACTAGTTTTGTAGATCTTCTTGTTTTCCTTTTTGGAGAAAAGTCACAGCTTTTACATATCTCATTTACATCCTTACGAACCAAGCAAGACTCCCGTTGATTTATCTTTGAACACATAGCAAGTAGAATCTTCAAAAATAAGTGAATAATCACCTATCATAAATTGCCGTACGCTTAAACAAATTTGAATCCAAATCAAGAACATATAGTATATTCTGAATACAATTCAAGCCAAGAGAGTTTAGCATCACAATACCTTTTCTTTCTGCCATACATATTGTTCTATCACCTATTGTATTTCACTTCTCATGTGATTACTATAATTACTGTCGATGTACCAAACTTCTGGAGGACTTTCTTTAGACGAAAAACATGCAAGGAAAAGACTCTCACTTTCATCATCCTCTTTCTCTTGGGCTAGGTTGGCTTGTTTTTCTTTAAGCCTATAGAATCTGTCTATGTGCCCGTATCTCTTGCAACAATAGCATTACTTTGTCTCTCATTTTCACCTTTGTCAATATTTCTTAACTGCTGGTTATTCCCATTGGATCGACCACTGCTTTTGATTCCTCTTCTTCCCCTTGAGGAATTTCCACCAGGTGATTTGTTGAAGTTACTTTTATTTCTTGATTCACTGACATCTTTTCCATTTTGTGAAATCTGCATCTTACTGTAGAAAGCATTCTCAACATAATTATTATCACATTTCTTCATTCTATCTTAATGAGAATAAAGAGACTCTTGCATTTCATCAACAGTTAATAGTTGTAGATCTTTTGACTCTTCAATTGCAACCACAATATGATCATACTTTTTAGGTAAATTCTTAAGAATTTTCTCAACCACCTTCTGCGCACTTAAAATCTCTCACATATTTTCTGATTTGATTAACATCAATTATGGTGGAAATATATCATAGTTAGTACCTTGAAAAATTGGAATTGAAGGCTGTGAGAGGTTTACTCTAGCATCATTATTGGCCATTTGGATGTGCAACTCGGCTCTGGTACCAGATGTAAGAGAATATGCTAATTATAATAATAAAAGCTATAAAGGAAATTTTAACAAACAAGTGGGAGACAAGAAATTTAGTTGGAAAAACTTTACTGTATTCATCCATGAACCAGACTTTTATACACAAGATAACATAACAAACTATTAGAGAACAATGTCCCACTATGACCGAGACCAACCCACTAAATCACAAACTAACGATCCACTAACACAAGTTAATTTGCTAAAAATCTGCTACCACTACTCAAACTACCATCATGTCTTTTGACTTGAAACAAATCCTATTTGACTACAACTTACAGCAGAAGATGTAACACTGGTTATAATTCCTACATTAATCTCTAACAGTTCTTTCTGCCAACTTAGTTTTAGCCATCCTCATCGTACATTTTGCTTTGAGTTCAGGTTGTTTTTGTTTCCAATCAATAAAGCTTGTCTTCATATATTATCCATCTACTTGTGATGCTGTAAATAGTTTCATTCAACGCAATGCTTTCCCATTGTATCTGAGCCTAACATCTAGACTTTAACCGTCCAGAATGCTTACAAGTAGAGACATATATGACATCGCAGTCCTTTGTTCAGCCAATGAGAGGTAACCTAACCAACAGGAGCTTTTCGTTATCCTTGCAAAACCATAATATGTTTATAGTTCTTAAGAAAAGACATGCCAAGTTTGTGAACTCTTACAAATTCATGACTAGTTTTTACTGTGTGTACACAGTTAATAATTAATTGTGGTTTCTTTAGGCTTTTCTTTAAAGCATGTGGATTTGGAGATGATATTCTAGGCTCCACAACGATGATGTACACGAGGTCCTTTCCCATTTATAGTGAGGGCGATCAGATGATTACATATGCAGGTCAAAACCAGTTGTTAGCACCGCCAGAGAACCCTTCTAATCTTATTGATTAAACTGTCAAAGTTGACACGAGTTCTACTAAGTTATTATCCAAATTATCACTGTGGAGATGTTCTTGTTTAAATTTAGGCATTGGTTTTGTTTGGTTGTTCTACTTGAATCCCATTCTATTCAGATTCAGCTGGAAGTTATTCTAAAATGCAAGAAACTGGTTATTGGTGACTGGTTACATTCAGTTAGTGGCATCTAGTGAATCGTCCATCCAGAAAATTTGGAAAACTTCTTCAGATTCGAATGAGAAAGTAATGCTTATTTTTCCTTCGGCTCTTCATGTCGCTCAGAAAATGAATGGAGGTTGGCTAAGTTAGGTTAGGCCCTAAAGGTCACATTCAAACCTTGCATACTTGAAAGGTGAGTTTAAAAGCTTTCCACTTATCTGTAAACTGTAAGTGAATCAAGTACCTGCAAACTAGCTAATAATCTTTGCCCGTGGCTGTGTCCTGAATAACCTAGTGGCATATGCTCTACATAACAGCATCAGGTCTGGTCATGATCTATCTACTTCGTCAATAGGCTTTGCTAACTAAAACATTACAAGTTGTGGTTTATCAATATCATTTCTCAAAGCAATCAATTCTCTTCATTGATCCACTCTGGTTTATAAATGGAAGTACCAACTAAATCAGAAAGAAGGGTGTAATCAAATAAATATTAGGAATGATATTGGCTGAGTCGGATTGGATTCAGACTATTTAAGGTTTGATAATCATTTGAAAATAGTTTTTTAAGTCTGACTCTAGTCACAAGCTTGATCAATATTCGAAACATTCAATCTGAATCTAAACTTAATTGGGTTTAGATAATTTGAGCTTAGCACACAAATGTTTTTAGATCTCAATCTGATTAGAAACTTGATTGGTACAAAAAAATATTCAATTTAAACCTTAACTCAAAATTTTAATGATTTTTGCTTCATGATTTGCTGATTTTAAAAAAAAAAAAAATTTGGTGCATGGTCCAACTAAACTAAAATGTGAATCGTTCAAGGTCGTCTAGACTCAGACTTTGAATCACTAAAATTTGATCAAACTTGGATTAAATATTTTGGACCCGAGCACGAAACAAAAATATTAGTGTAGGCGTAACGTTTCTAGGGTTTTAACAATTTTTTTGTTACACTTATAAAGCGATACCATTATTTATGTACAATGACTAATGAGGTCGGACTTCAAGTCAAATTAGACCGTAAAGATAGAGCTCGATCGAAAGTCTAACTTTTTAAGAAAAAAAGTCTGAACTTGACTTGGAATTCAATCAAGTTGAGTTAAGTGTCTGTTTGGATGAGCTTATATCGGTAGAGCTTTTGTCAGTAGAAATTTTCTAAAAAGAACTTTTCTAAGAAGTCAGTTGACTGTTTGGCTATCATTTTAAAAAGAATTTTTTTGAAAGAACTTCATACAATAGACTGTTTGACAACATAAAAATAAAAAGCACTTTTAATTTTAACTATATTTTATTTTGTAATAAAAATTATTTATGCATATAAATAT
>JANKOE010000009.1:5939-21869 GCA_026284465.1 Erythroxylum citrifolium | reverse complement strand
GATGCTATACTTGTAAGTCGACTTGTCATGGTGTGTAAGTCGACTTGTCGTGGTGTGTAAGTCGACTTGTGTGGTGTGTAAGTCGACTTGTGTCAACTTTTTCCGTAAAAACTTCATCTCCGCTCCTCCATAAGTCGACTTATATGGTGTAAGTCGACTTGTGTATTCTAAGTCGACTTATAGCAACGTTTTCCGTAAAAACTTCATCTCCGCTCTTCCATAAGTCGACTTGTCCATTGTAAGTCGACTTGTGCATTGTTTTCCTCTTAATTTCCCACATCATGCAAATATTATCATTCCTTACAAGGAAATATTAAATCAAATTAATTCCTAATAATTAAATCAATAAGAGAAATAAAAAAGAATAATTAAAACATAAATATTAGACAAATATGCACTTATCAGAGATCGTATCATAGACTATTCGGTGGTTAAGTTTAATTAACGATCGTATCTTGATTAACAAAACCTAAGGTAAAACTCAGGTTAATTATTAACTCACGATTAATAGTTATTAAGAGAGGTTTGAAAACAATAAATTAATAAAATATGCTTAATTAGGGTATAGGCCGAGATTGAACCAAGGAACCGAGTTCCTACCGAATTCTCCACTTTTATCATTTTTTGCATGTTTTCTTTAATTTGTTTTTATTAGATAGTTTCATTTTATTTTCCGCTTTCAAAAATAACCCCTCCCTCTCCCGCGTTAAACCTAAACACTGGTTAATTTTATTTCATAAATTTTACACACACTCTCTGTAGGATCGACCTAGACTCACACCACTGTTATAGTAATAGGTTTAATTATTTTACTTTGACTAATGTAACGACATGCGGTCAGTATTTTAACAAAAAAGTTAGAGTTTTACAATGTTACAAGAAAACAGAATGGTAACTTACCTACCTGCCTACGGAGTGGAATAATTTTATTATGAGCGATAACATCAAGCATAATGAAGGAGGAAACAGATACCTCACTCTCCTATTTGATAGAAAAAGTAAAAGAATTTTTTCGGGATCAAGCCACAATTGAAGATGCATTTATCAAAGATCTCGTGGCATTGGCAGAGATCGGACTGCACCTGAGCATTCACAAAAGTACAAGTTTGAATCTCCTTTCAAAAACGACGTCTCTTGGAATTAAGTCTAGTGATCAGCCCCCATTACTTAATTATGCTTCATTATCTTATGTTGCTTATATAGTACCAAACTAGTAATTTTATAACTCCTTTTTGAAGCCCTTTAGGCGTATCGAAAATGATTAATTTTGTTTCTGTAATATATTTTGGTTTTCTTAATTTTTAAAAACAAAAATAAAAATTATTTATTCCAAATATATTTTATTTATATTTTTTCATAATTAGTAAAGTTACTCTTTTCTTATAAGAAGTTTAGAGATTCAAAACACAAAAATATAAAGAAAAAATTAGGTATAATTAATGACTCATCCTCTAACCTTGTAAAGTAAGGTGGAGAGTCTTACGAAATCAAGTTTGCCGTGAAATAAAATCGTTCCGTCTGTTGAACGTGTTTTCAAAAAAAAAAAAAAAATCGTTCCGTCTGTTGAACGTGTCGATTTCATGTCGATTTCAATCATAGAAATAAATACAACCAAACAGCTGTAAAATTTTGTGTGGATTTAATATATAAAAAAAGACATTTTGGTCTATTCTGATCCATTTATGATAGAATACTTTCTAAAGATGGCTGACCATCTTGGAGTAGCTGTCCTTCGTCATCCCTCTCATCGACTTCATTCACTCTCATCTCTAACCAAAATCTGGAGCCACAATCGCCATACTTCCTTCGACGAATTCCTACTATTACTTGACCAGGCCTTCCTTTCTCCTTCAACCCAAACCATCTTGGATCGTAGGAAACCAGCACACCTTATCTCTATTACTCGATTGTTACCTAGAGACTGAGTCCATCACCTAGATGTCCTCGCAATCTTAACTGGGCTTAATTTTACAGCACTAAAAAAATATCTAAGTTGAGCAGGAATCACGAGAGGTAATGCTAGGTTTTGGTATCTTCTTTTCTTCTTTTTCTTTCCTTCTTTTAGTTGCGCTCCTCTTACATAAGTCGTAAATTGGTATTTGTCTTTGGTATCTACTAATTCTGATTATGTTTCGTTGACCATTCAAAGACCACCAAAACACACACACACAAACACATGGACGTTTGATTTCTAAAGTTTTGGTGAGCTATTTCATCTTGTTGCTAGTTTCTTATACTGATTCAAAATCCTCTTTTGTCTCGTTGATCTATTCCTTTTTTTTTTTTGTCTCGACTTATCTTTCGACATGTCATTTTTATCTTTTGTTAATAGCTTGTGTTCATCCTTATCTTCTTTTTTCGTAGTTCGGTTCCTTTTAACCGCTCATTTCTTGTGAAATTCTTCGGTTGATTTAGAGGTAACTTAATTGTCAAGTCATGTTGTTATTAGACTATTCGTGACGTGATTTGGCTTTTGATATTTTTCAAACATAACATTTCATTTAGGATCATTTCCTATTCCTACGTCGTAGAAGACTTTATGGATATAAAGGGGATATTTGGTGATAGTTCTCGGGTATTTTTTTGTTGTTATCTATGAGCAGCTTTCTGGTGACTCTAGTTACTTCAATTTTCACTTTACTGCTTGGATTTATCTAGTGCCCTACTGTCCATGACATGCTACTTGGGTGGAGTCATGATTGAACTTTGGTTTTCTATTAGATGTCACTATAGGAGGTTTTTAGGTTTATTGGCTTGTTAGACTTTATAACAAAGGATGGCAGCCTCTGACAACACATTTGCATGGTTTATAACTTTTGATCATTCAAATTCCACATCTATATTGCCATTATTCATCATCTTCCATAACTCATTTTGGGTTGTTTCCTAGAGTGATTGGCTTTTAATTCATATTGTAACATTACGATTAATTTGTAGAATAAAATTTCAGCTGTGTAATTCATCTAAAATTTGACAGATTAATTTTGTTTTGCTGAACTGGACTGGAATAGACTTCAATAATTTCAAGGCTTTGTGATTTTCAAATCCTATATGGTCCATATCTTTACAAAGGGGTTTTAAAGACATAAACAACATCTAATCTTTATCTTGTTGACCTGAATAATGCAATTTTAGGCTAAGAATTTGTTAAGAAGTGAGGTTCCGACGTTCCGTGTTTCAGCTCAACATTATTGCTCTTGTTGGTCCTTTTTTGAATGCAACTCCATAGTGTTAGGTTGTTTGGTAGATGCAATTCTTTAATTTGGGTCAACTCCTCATTTAATGGGCATCCATAATTTTCCAGTAAGACCCTACTTTAGAGAATCAAGTCCTTTGAATCTCCTTTCTGCTGTGGCTGTAAAACTCTGATCATTTGTCAGTAGATACAGGCCCTTCTGGTCATTTGACAGTAGATATACACGCTTTAGCATTATCATTTTGTCTTTTAAACTTGATTGCTTGTAAAAGAACAGGTTTCATTGTTTTGACATTGTTGATTTTTTCAAACCTTATTCTTATGCATAAACGTCATTGTGATGTTGATTGTTATGCAGGGCTAGTGCCTACTTTACTACTAATTATATTGATTATCATTCTAATTTATCCTACTTATGTTTTCGTCTCGTTCATGCGTATCAAATCAGACACATTTTTAGTGATAGCTATTTTCTTAATCAGTTAGTGAGATGTGCCATATATCTTTCATAAGTTCCAAGTTCCATCTTCATATGCATTGGTCAATGGATTTGGGTTGTTATTTTTGCTCATTTGATGTTCAATTTGTTATCTATTCAAGTTCTATATTTTGGGAACCAATTTCTATGATAGTTTTTTAACTGATTAGTTGTAGAAAATGGTTCCTTGTTGTGTGAATTTCCAAGATTCTTGGTAATTATGTTTGAAAGTAGGTTTTATTATGATTAGCTCACTGTTACCCCATCACTAATTCATAGTGATTCATATGCATAATATTTTTAATTTAACTTCTGTGTTTTGAAGTCATGAAACTTGGATTATGCTTATATTTTGTTTTGGATAGGATAAGACACATTTTTAGTAATAGCTAATTTCTTAATCAGTTAGTAAGATGTGCCATATATCTTTCATAAGTTCCAAGTTCCAGCTTCATATGCATCGGTCAATGAATTGGGCTTGTTATTTTTGCTCATTTGATGTCCAATTTATTATAACCATGCTTTACATTGGGAAATGTATCTTTCTTTGATCATTTTTCAAGTTCTAATATTTTGGGAACTAGTTTCTATGATATCCAACTCATTGCATAAGTCCAGAGTTAGTTGGGTGACTTTGTTTCATCCAAATCTAGAGTTAGGTGGATGACTTTATGTTAAGCCAGGTCTTTATTGGATAATCATTATTATATAAGGTAGGTAGAGTTGGGAAATGTGAGAATACATGAAAATTCCTTCTCCTTTGAGTAAAATAGCAATAATCAACTACATATGGGTCAATTCAAATCGGTCCATAATTTGTTGGGCCAAGTTAGGCTAGACTCAATAAGTTTGAAATGATCAAGGAATTTGTTTTATTTTTTAGTTTGGCTTGTTATGATTTTGTTTTATTCTGTAGTTTGGGTCGATATGTCTAGCAACTTTTTGGGTGAAAATGGTGACAATTGCATTCTATCTTTCAGTCTTAAGAAAAGAGAGCGTAATTGGGTAAGATTGGATGAAAATGAATCAGTTCAGGTTGGGTGAAGTAGGATAAAATTAATTAACGTTGGATGCATCATATTGAAGTAGGATAAAATTAATTAACGTTGGATGCATCATATTTGAGTCATATACCATTATGGGTCTTTATTTGGATTGTGTCTCCCTGTAAATTAGGAAAACCTATGATTTTGTTTGGTGGAAAGGAAGAACAGGATGGTTCTGTGAGTTGAAGCGTCACACCAAATGGGTTACTGGAGGTAAAGTAAGGAAAAGTGTCATGCTAGATGGGTTATCTTTATCTTCATTTTCACATAGTTTTCTAGAAGTGATAGTAAAGGAGAGGATGGGAGGAGAGACGTGAAAGGCAGCGGTGGAGAAGGTGCTTGAAGGAAGTGAAAAGTTATATGAACTGAAGTTTGGAAGCAATTGCCTTTGGCATGAATATGATAGAGAAGATAAGAAGGATTCTATGTTGAAGAAACTAAAGGATCAACTTTCAGTGGCTAAGGCTTATTATCTTAAACTTCTAGCACAACTCAAAGTGGGCCCCTGCAATCCAATCAAAAACTTGCTCATCCTACCAAATCAAAGATATCTCGCTTGGCCTTGTGTTGTGCAGATCTATTTTCGTTCCGTTCATCTTTCATTCTACTTATATTTAGTTTATTTTCTGTATTATTTTAGCGCCTTTTGTCAAACTCTTTCCTCGTGACAAATGTGTATCCTTCTTTTCTCCCTCCTAATGAAGATTATTATCTGTGATTTGTTGATTGAGATCGAGCTCCAAGCATAAATATGGTTATGTGTGTTCACTATTTCCTTTAATTTGTTAAATTGTTTCTTTTTAGGTAAAAATTCCCTAGGTGGACTGCAGTAAGCAATGATGTTCTTTAAAAGTGTTTCTGTACTTTCTACAACACTCTTTTGTCATGCTGTAAGTTCTTCCTCAATTTGATTTTCACTTTTATAGTGGATTTACTATTTTTGTTTCATCTTTATATTATAATTATGTGGTGGTAATAAAGAACCCTTTCATTCTCTCTTTCACTAAAGGACAAGAAAATAAAGTATTGTGTTACAGGCTAAACAGTCTAACGTCTGCAGTTCTTTAAAATCGATTAAGATGTTGACCTCTTTCAATCTTGTAATCACTCTTTCTCTTCTCCATTTTATAATTGCCATGTCTATACGATGTCCCTTCCTCATTTTTCTAGTTTTTGATGAGTGATTGCTGATTGGATTCGATTTGGCATTTGACAGTAAGCTGATGTCATAGCCAGCATCCAATATTATGTATATGTGCTCGTATGTGATAAATGATTCAAATGCATAAACATAAGTACATGGAAATATTTAAGCTGATTAAATATTTCTGACATAGTAGATCTGCTGGTTACTCTTATGTTGAATTTTGCCGATACATGAAGTTTTGTATTTCATTCTTAGTTGAGGAAGTTGAGCTTTGCTTTTGTCTTCTTGGTGTTGGCAATGGTGCTGGCAAATAAATTCTAGCTCAATTTACTTGGAAGCTAAAAATGTTAATTTACATGCTTGCAGGTTGATCGTGAACTTGGAAAAAGTTTTGCATCCAGAACTAGCATATTTAAAGCTTTATTAAATTATCCTTTCAATGGATTTATGTTCAGGACATTTACAACTTCTCATGTGTCAGAAGATCCACAGAATACTGATCTTGTTCCTGATATGTTGGTTGACTTATTTGGGCGGATGCACTCTTACTTGAGAATTTCTTTGACAGAACGTTGCAATTTACGTTGTCAGTACTGTATGCCAGCTGAGGGTGTAGAGCTTACTTCTAGCCCTCAACTATTGTCACAGAATGAGATAATTCGTTTAGCCAATATTTTTGTTACTTCTGGGGTGGATAAAATTCGTTTGACAGGTGGGGAGCCAACAATTAGGAAAGATATAGAAGAGATATGTTTACAGCTGTCTAATTTGAAGGGACTCAAGACTTTGGCCATGACTACCAATGGTATTACCCTGTTTAGAAAACTTCCAAAACTCAAAGAATGTGGGCTTACGGCTGTAAATATCAGCTTGGATACATTGGTTCCAGCCAAGTTTGAACTCATGACCAGGAGGAAAGGACATGAAAGGGTTATGGAGTCAATCAATGCTGCCATAAGCTGTGGTTTCAATCCTGTGAAGGCATGTTCTTTAAAATTCCTTGTTGAATGGTGATTCTTTTATGTTTTCTTATTTGTTCATTTTTTTGGAAGGCTTTTATTGATACTAAACTCAGAGTCTTCTCAATTTGTGCATATGCTGGCTGCTATTAGGTCAACTGTGTTGTAATCCGTGGGTTTAATGATGATGAGCTCTGTGATTTCGTAGAGTTGACTCGTGATAGACCAATCAATGTACGGTTTATTGAGTTCATGCCTTTCGATGGCAATGTCTGGAATTTTAGGAAGCTTGTTCCTTTCTCAGAAATGTGGGATAGAGTGGTAAGTTAGAAGTCTGTCTTGATCTTTTATAGAAATTCCTAAATGCTTTCTCCTAACTTTTGTTATCGATTTAACCAGACAAAACAATTTAAAGAGCTTAAGAGGATGCGGGATCATCCAACAGATACAGCGAAGAACTTCATGATAGATGGGCATGTTGGGACTGTTTCTTTTATCACGTCAATGACTCAGCATTTTTGTGCGGGTTGCAATAGATTGCGACTTTTAGCTGATGGAAACTTTAAAGTCTGCCTCTTTGGTCCTTCAGAGGTAAAACATCTGCATATCTATTATATTGTGACTACTTGTATAAATAGGGTGAAAATCAATGTTAGATGCTAAACTTACTACCAAATGTCAATTATTACTGCTTCAGTTGCCTTCGTCTGTGTTTCTGTATCTTATGAACTTGCATTATCTTTATCCTGACTATTTGCTATTTAACATTGCAAGAGTCTTTTATAGAATTGGTAATAGAAGAGTAAATCCTTTTATTCTTTGCTCATGATGAAATACAATAATTCCATATAGGGAGGAAGGTTGTTGATTTATAACTGATAGTTGCATGCTTTTCCGTTTTGCATCTTTGAGTGATTGTGCAGTCATATTGATGGATATGTTTTATTGTTGAAGAATACTAGGATCTTGTTTGAGGATACAAAAATTCTTTATAGCCTGTTGTCTAAGATTTTCCAAACTTTTCATTCTTTTGGGTTGGTATATCATTTTTCACCAGGTTTTTATAGTTTGAAGTCATAATTCTCTAAATTTCAACAAACCATTATGCCTTGTGGTAAAACAGGATATCTACTTAATATTATGTCTCCAATCAGTGGAGTGCTTTAACTTTTACCAGTTTATATCTTTTTTCCTTTTTTTTGGTTTGTGATTTTTACTTTTGTTTTCCTTTTGCAGGTTAGCTTAAGAGATCCACTTCGTCAAGGCGCTGATGACAATGAGCTTAGAGAAATAATTGGGGCTGCAGTATGCTATTTTATATTTGCTCAAACTTATTTTATCCATTCTTGATTGTTCTCAAACCCCTTTGTTTTTAAAAACTTCTTTGTGACTGTCTTCATAACGATATCTGCATAATGGATATTTTCTTTGTTCCATACTCTTCATCTGGGGCATGTTTAGGTTATCCTGTCAAAGATAAAAATGTCATCCCTCATATTTTTGTCTTTGATTTTGATTAGAAGGCTACTTGCATGTTTCTCAAGCAATCAGATGTGTTTAGACAGTTATTGTAAACAATTTGCCTAGAGGAATGCAACACATGTATACTTTATGTATCAGGGCTGTGGGTGTGGTGTCATTTGGCGATTCTGTTAATCTATGTTCATGTTTTCATTGGTGGAAGATCACTCACTGCCTTTGGCTCCCATATTTTTGAGCCTTGCAACTTTTGCATATTTGCTGCATGGCGTAATAATCTCTTTATAACTTCAGGTCAAAAGGAAGAAAGCTTCACATGCTGGAATGTTTGAGATAGCAAAAACGGGGAATAGACCTATGATACATATTGGTGGCTAATCATTGGTATGATACACGTTACCCTGTTGTGTGATATGTAGAATATGAACAGTATAATGAAACCTTTTGTTTTACATATTTAAATTTGTCAACAGCAGGCTCTTTTACTTATGATTATAATGCATTGCTATATTGAGATCAAACATAAAAGGAGATACATTAACTTCGATATCTTTCACTTAAATCAACAACATGATCCGTAGCAAGTTAGGAGCATGTTTACTTGGCTCAACTTTTACTTGTTTGCTGAAGACTTTTTAAACTCAGTAATCTTTATCACTGGTTTTTGGTTTTTGGTTTTTGGTTGACGATGAGAATGGAGTAATGGCAGTCCTTGGTGGTGACTTTTTATATAGTCTCCAGAAATTTCTGCCTTTGAATTAACGTTATGTTGCTACTTGAATCTTCAGTAAAATGTGTTTGTTCTTTTAAGGGCCCACTTTAGTTATTTCCTACCCTTCATTCAGTGGCTTAATGGAAGAGAGTGAAAGGTTGTGGCAACTGATGTTTAGCCATGAATGTAGGGATGATTCCAGGAAATATAGCTGGAAAACCTGAAAGTGGTTCCATGAACGCTACTTTGTAGGGTGCACTTTTCTGATCTCGAAAATTTGACATCATAACTTTGTGAGATTCATTAGTACGAACTGAAAGCAATGAGGATAACAGCTCTATTGCTTGTTGATCATAATAGTTCTACAGCTTAACAAAGTGAATTTGAGGTCAAACCGCCTATTTTTTAGTATCGAATATAGATATGTTCATTGAGAATTGCCAAGGTCCTAGGACAACAGTATGGATACGTAGGTTTAACCGGAAGGAATGTGTTGGTGATTACGCGTTCAAATTTTTTATTTTTGGTTTTGCATGGTGGCATAGAGCAACTCCATCTGGTGTTCTTAAGTTGCGTATATACGTCGCTGACTATGAATTGTCTTCGACCCATTTCTTTCTCTATCGAGATGGGAAAAGACGCTGTTCTATTAATAATTTGATGATTTACTATCGCCACAGCCAGGGAGAGAGACTGAAAATAAATTTATTGTGGCAAACTTATCAAGATTTTCCTGTTTTGTATATTATGATTGTATAATAAATTGTAAAGGTTCTCTACGCATATTGAAATTACAGTTTACATCCCGAAGTAGACTTGGCGGTGATGTGGTGCATTTGTTTGAGAATAATATTAAATACGATGGACGTATTTCACCGCATTAGATTCGATTTTATTTTTGTCGTAATAAATTTTATTCATTTAAATCATAATTAGTCCTAGTAAAATTTTAGATACAGAATTATTCATGATATGGTTTAATTAGTTTGTATTGATGATAATATGAGTTTTTAGCATATTTTATTTTGGTCAATTAGGGTTAGCTACGATGTGTTAATTTTGAAAAATAGGGTGAATGTTAATAAAGGAAACGACAATTTTTTAATTTGACGCATACATTGTAGGGTTCGATTTTGGAGGGAAAACTTAGAGGAATTTTGTGGAATTAATAAAAAAGAGACCAAAGAAATATTGGTATATTCTTGTATAAATTCCTGCTGTGAAACAATTGGGTGTGAACAATTTTACAGAAACTTCTAAAAGAGCAAGTTTTTGATGGCATCAGAGATCACTGATTTAACCAACCATCTCTGTTTTTTTTTTCTTCGCTATCATGTCGATATTTAATGCTATATAAACTAAAGCAACACACTCACTCCATTAGTAATTCCACAAATGTTGCCCACTGATAAATCACGAAGATCAACTCGAGTTTAGATTATGGCTTAAAGTTTGCAGTAGTGGTTATCGCTGTTATTTATTTGCTTCCCATTATCCAATAATCGTTGGCGATTATTTGTGCCAACTTGCTGTTGCGAGCATGGTAAAGGATGGAGGCCTAAGGGCCAAAAGGTAGCCCAAGAATTCAGTCTGGCCTAAAGATTATGTCATAGGGTAAAGAGTCAGCAGAAGTGGGATATTTGAATGTAAAAATAAATAAATAAAGAAATATAGAAAAATTGGTTATGTAGGACAGCCAATGATTGGCTGGTAGGATTTGAGAAAACCTTTAGACTAACATATACATATGAATGGTGCAATGGTAGGACGAGAAGAAATTCTCTGTGCGACGGGTCACTCGCGCTCTTGTATGGTTGTTTGTCCGTTTTTTTGCCCAAAAATACCACTTTTTTCAAGAAAAATTCTATGATTTTGGACCTACCAACAGCTTCTCATGTTGAAATGTTCACACTCTTGATGAACTAATTAAAACCTTCGATACATAAACATGTGTATTGTGGTCATATTGAGTCCCTGCCGGGATTCTCTCTGTGACGTATCTCACGATACCGTTCACGTTTCTGTATGGCAAAAGGACGCGTCGGAAAGAGAAAAAGATGTTTATCAAGAGTGTGGTCATTTCGACATGAGAAGCTGTAAGTAGATCCAAAATCATGAAATTTTTCTTGAAAAAAGTGATTATTTTGAGCACAAAAACAAACAAACAGCCACATAAGAGCGCAAATGATCTCTTGTGACACATCGCACGAGGAATTCTATGCGGACGACATTGTCATGATTCGTGCAGGACGTGCCGGTTGCCACGGGCTGATTCGATCAAGCTCCGTAACTGGCAGTTATCTATACGACGACGACTTGCTCAAAAGTACACCCATCCTCTGGAGCTGGAAATGCTCCGAAGAACAGGAAAACGATTCAATTCGATCTTCGATCGACGAGGTTGCAGGTCCAAGCGATCCGTGTCGTCACCTTGGTATGGTTGTCACTGCGTCTATATAAGTAGGTATTTGTCGCATAAATTGTTGGATGCGATCATGCCAGTACTAATGCACCGGATCTCATCAGAACTTCAAACTTAAATATACTTGCACGAGAGTAGTACTAAGATGGGTGACCTCTTAGGAAGTCATCGTGTTGCACCCCTCACTCACATCTTTTTTCTCCTTTCGACGTGTCCTTTTGCCATACAGGAACATGAACGCTATCGTGAGATACGTCGCAGAGAGAATACCGATAGGGGCATAATATGGCCACAATACACATGTTTATGTATTGAAGGTTTTAATTAATTCGTCAAGTGTGGTCATTTCAACATGAGAAGTTGGTAGATTCAAAATCATGGAATTTTCATTTAAAAAAGTGGCTTTTTTTGGGCAGAAAAATGGACAAACAGCCATATAGGAGTGCGAATAATCTCGAGCAACACATAGCACTGAGAATCTCGGCATAGGCGACCTTGTCGTGAATCGTGCAGGACGCGTCGGTTGCCACGGGCTGATCCGATCAAGTTTCGTAACCAGCAGTTATTTATTCGACGACGATTTGCTCAAAAGTACGTCCATACTTCGGAGCTGGAAATGCTCCGAAGAACAGGAAAACGATTCACTTTGATCTTCGGTCGACGACACTGTAGGTCCAAGCGATGCTCGTCGTCCCTTTGGTATGGCTGTCACTGCGTCTGTATAAGTAGGTATTTGTCGCGTAAATTGTTGGATGCGATCATATTAGCTCTAATGTATCGGATCCCATAAGAACACCGAAGTTAAAGGTACTTGGGTGAGTTAAATGTGCTTGGGCGAGAGTAGTACTAGGATGGGTGACCTCCTGGGAAGTCCTCGTGTTGCACCCCTCCCTCACATCTTTTTTCTCCTTCCGACGCGTCCTTCTACCGAATAGTAGCGTGAACGCTATCGTGAGATACATCGCAGAGAGAATCCCGACAGGGGCGCAATATGACCATAATAAACGTGTTTATGTACCGAAGGTTTTAATTAATTCGTCAGGAGTGTGGTCATTCTAACATGAGAAGCTGTTGGTAGATCCAAAATCATGGAATTTTTCTTGAAAAAAGTGGCTTTTTTTGGCCAGAAAAACGGACAAACAACCGTACAGGAGCGCGAATGATCTCGTGTGACACATCGCATGGAGAATCCCGACGTGGGTAGCCTTGTCGTGATTCGTTCAGGAAGCGCCGGTTGCTACGAGTTGATCCGATCAAGCTGCTTAATCGGTAATTATCTACGCGACGACAATTTGCTCAAAAGCACATTCAATTCAATCTTCGATCGACAAGGCTGTGGGTCCAAGCAATCCGCATCGTTCCCTTGGTATGGCTGTCACTGCATCTGTATAAGTACGTATTCGCCACATAAGTTTTCTCGTCCGATCATACCAGCATTAATGCACTGGATCCCATTAGAACTCCGAAGTTAAATGTGCTTGGGCGAGAGTAGTACTAGGATGGGTGACCTCCTAGGAAGTCCTCGTGTTGCACAATATGACCACAATACACATGTTTATATACCGAAGGTTTTAATTAATTCGTCAGGAGTGTGGTCATTCCAACATGAGAAGCTGTTGGTAGATCCAAAATCGTGGAATTTTTCTTAAAAAAATGCCTTTTTTGGGCCAGAAAAGTGGACAAACAACCCTCCAGGAGAGCGGATGATCTCGTCCGACACATCGCACGGAGAATCCCGACGTGGGCGGCCTTGTCGTGATTCGTGCAGGACGCGCCGGTTGTCACGGGCTGATCCGATCATGCTCCGTAACCGGCAGTTATCTATGCGACGACGATTCGCTCAAAAGTACGCCCATCCTCCGGAGCTGGAAATGCTCCGAAGAACGAAAAAATGACTCAATTCGATCTTCGATCGACGAGGCCGTGGGTCCAAGCGATCCGCGTCTTCCCCTTGGTATGGCTGTCACTGCGTCTGTATAAGTACTTATTCGCCGCATAAGCTGTCGGGTGCGATCATACCAGCACTAATGCACCGGATCCCATCAGAACTTTGAAGTTTATTGTGCTTGGGCGAGAGTAGTACTAAGATGGGTGACCTCCTGTGAAGTCCTCGTGTTGCATCCCTCCCTCACATCTTTTCTCTCCTTCCGGCGCGTCCTTTTGCCGTACAGGAGCGTGAACGCTATCGTGAGACACGTCGCAGAGAGAATCCCGATAGGGGCACAATATGACCACAATACACGTGTTTATGTACCAAAGGTTTTAATTAATTCGTCAGGAGTGTGGTCATTTCGATATGAGAAGCTGTTGGTAGATCCAAAATCGTGGAATTTTTCTTGAAAAAAATGCCTTTTTTGGGCCAGAAAAATGGACAAACAACCTTCCAGGAGCGCGAATGATCTCGTCCGACACATCACACGGAGAATCCCGACGTGGGCGACCTTGTCGTGATTCGTGCAGGACGCGCCGGTTGTCACGGGATGATCCGATCAAGCTCCGTAACCGGCAGTTATCTATGCGACGACGATTCGCTCAAAAGTACGCCTATCCTCCGGAGTTGGAAATGCTCCGAAGAACGGGAAAATGACCTAATTCGATCTTCGATAGACGAGGCCGTGGGTCCAAGCGATCCGCGTCTTCCCCTTGGTATGGCTATCACTGCGACTGTATAAGTACTTATTCGCCACATAAGATGTCGGGTGCGATCATACCAGCACTAATGCACCGGATCCTATCAGAACTTCGAAGTTAAATGTGCTTGGGCGAGAGTAGTACTAGGATGGGTGACCTCCTGGGAAGTCCTTGTGTTGCACCCCTCCCTCACATCTTTTTTCTCCTTCCGGCGCGTCCTTTTGCCGTACAGGAGCGTGAACGCTATCGTGAGATACGTCGCAGAGAGAATCCCGACAGGGGCACAATATGACCACAATACACGTGTTTATGTACTGAAGGTTTTAATTAATTCGTCAGGAGTGTGGTCATTCCGACATGAGAAGCTGTTGGTAGATCCAAAATCGTGGAACTTTTCTTGAAAAAAATGCCTTTTTTGGGCCAGAAAAACTGACAAACAACACTCCAGGAGCGCGGATGATCTCGTCCGGAGAATCCCGACGTGGGCGGCCTTGTCGTGATTCGTGCAGGACCCGCCGGTTGTCACGGGCTGATCCGATCAGGCTCCGTAACTGGCAGTTATCTATGCGACGACGATTCGCTCTAAAGTACGCCCATCTTCCGGAGCCGGAAATGCTCCGAAGAACGGGAAAATGACTCAATTCGTTCTTCGATCAACGAGGCCGTGGGTCCAAGCAATCCGCGTCGTCCCCTTGGTACGGCTATCACTGCGTCTGTATAAGTACTTATTCGCCGCATAAGTTGTCGGGTGCGATCATACCAGCACTAATGCACCAGATCCCATCAGAACTTCGAAGTTAAATGTGCTTGGGTGAGAGTAGTATTAGGATGGGTGA
The DNA here is from genome assembly GCA_026284465.1 of Erythroxylum citrifolium. Classification (NCBI taxonomy): domain Eukaryota; kingdom Viridiplantae; phylum Streptophyta; class Magnoliopsida; order Malpighiales; family Erythroxylaceae; genus Erythroxylum; species Erythroxylum citrifolium. The sequence continues at coordinate 6,963 of JANKOE010000009.1, read as the reverse complement.
CCTCCTGGGAAATCCTCGTGTTGCACCCCTCCCTTATATCTTTTTTCTCCTTCCGGCGCGTCCTTTTGTCGTACAGGAGCGTGAACGCTATCGTGAGATACGTCGCAGAGAGAATCCCGACAGGGGCCCAATATGACCACAACACACGTGTTTATGTACCGAAGGTTTTAATTAATTCGTCAGGAGTGTGGTCATTCCGACATGAGAAGCTGTTGGTAGACCCAAAATCGTGGAATTTTTCTTGAAAAAAATGCCTTTTTTGGGCCAGAAAAACTGACAAACCACCCTCAAGGAGCGCGGATGATCTCGTCCGACACATCGCATAGAGAATCCCGACGTGGGCGGCCTTGTCGTGATTCATGCAGGACGCGCCGGTTGTCACGGGCTGATCCGATCAAGCTCCGTAACCTGCAGTTATCTATGCGACAATGATTCGTTCAAAAGTACGCCCATCCTCTGGAGCCGGAAATGCTCCGAAGAACGAGAAAACGGCTCAATTCGATCTTCGATCGACGAGGCCGTAGGTCCAAGCGATTCGCGTCGTCCCCTTGGTATGGTTGTCACTGCGTCTGTATAAGTACTTATTCGACGCATAAGTTGTCGGGTGCGATCATACCAGCACTAATGCACCGGATCCCATCAGAACTCCGAAGATAAATGTGCTTGGGCGAGAGTAGTACTAGGATTGGTGACCTCTTGGGAAGTCCTCGTGTTGCACCCCTCCCTCACATCTTTTTTCTCCTTCCGGCTCGTCCTTTTGCTGTACAGGAGCGTGAATGCTATCGTGAGATACGTCACAGAGAGAATCCCGACAGGGGCGCAATATGACCACAATACACGTGTTTATGTACCGAAGGTTTTAATTAATTTGTCAGGAGTGTGGTCATTCCGACATGAGAAGTTGTTGGTAGACACAAAATCGTGGAATTTTTCTTGAAAAATTTGAGTTTTTTGGGCCAGAAAAACTGACAAACAACCCTCCAGGAGCGCGGATGATCTCGTCCGACACATCGCACGGAGAATC
>JANKOE010000008.1:64836697-64851801 GCA_026284465.1 Erythroxylum citrifolium | reverse complement strand
TAAGCACTCTCATAACTACATGTTCATGAATTTAGAAGCTTACCTCCTTATACACATCAAGGGGAAGTGGCAACCTTCGAAACATAATCCAAGATTTTATAAATTTTAATTTCATCTTTTTAGCAATACTGGAAGCAGATAAGACCTGAATAGGGAGTAGCCACAAAAGTTTATCTCGCTGAATAAATAGGGCATATTCAATGAGTAACATACAAAACTAAGATTACATAGATAAGAGGTACTACAAATGACTGTAAAATAAAAAATGGTTACCCACATTGTTGTTTCGTCTATCAGACTTGTTTTGTTTATCTTCTGCTTTTGGCTGTTCAGGAATGGATTCTCTTCTGGACTCCTTACCTGCTTACACCAATAAAACCAAAGACAGACAACATATCTTTCCACAAAGAATAATACTACTAGATAAGAAATATAAATTTGAGTTATTCCTTAAGAAAACTAAAGAACAGGGTTCTTCCATCTTTCCAACTTCAGGTTTCTTCAGACAAAGTCACTTCACGTTCCTGAACTCCGGTGAATGATTCCTACCAAAAACCTATTTCTTCAGGTGACCCCAAAGTTCCTTTCAAACTTCAAGATCAAATCACATTAAAAAAAATTAGTAGTAGCTTATTACAGATTTTTTCGGCTGTCATATACCAAATAAAAATTACCAGACGATGATCTAGTGAACATTTTTGTGAGAAGCAGCAACAGAACACACACACACACTCCCAAATATATATATATACACATATCACTAGACGATGATCGAGGCAGAGGATTAAAAACTATAAACCTTCGACTTCCACACCAAGAACAACTGACAAAGAAATAAATGAACTAAAAAAAACGGAGCAAGCACCCACAAAACCCATGAAACCCCAGTATACATGATTAACAAAAATCGTAACTTTTCACATCAATCAATCGATTTACTTCTGTAATTACAATAATTTTTGTTTCTTTTAGGGTTTCTTTGTTGGGTTACTGAGAAATAATATCAAAAGAATAGGAAATGTATGTTGGGGTTTCTAATAAGTTTCATGGATTCGCTAATGGGGTAGTTTTCTAGGATTTAGGTATTTCACGTTCTTGAACTATCAGAATGGAGATTGAGACCTCAAAGAGACCCATAAAGGAGAACATGAAAAAGGGCGCAATATGGAAGAAGATGGAAGAAAAAGCATAGAAGAGAAGATGCAATGAGAGAAAATAAAAAAACCAAGAAACCAAGATAAGAATCACCGAAATAGCTTAAGAGCAACGAGCTTGAGCAGTGAGTCACTGGTAGTTCAACAAATCCTCCTCTTCATCGTCGAGCGATTTCTCTTTATTCGCGACGTATTTGTCGCTGCATGACATATGATGCTAGAGGTAATGATCTGGGTTTGAGAGAGGGAGAAAGAACCGAAGGTTGTGTTGCAGTAGAGGTTAGGTAGGTTTCTTCAGACAAAGTCACTTCACGTTCCTGAACTCCGGCGAATGATTCTTACTAAAAACCTGTTTCTTCAAGTCACCCCAAAGTTTCTTTCAGACTTCAAGATCAAATCACATTAAAAAAAGTAGTAGTAGCTTATTATAGATTTTTCCGATTGTCACATATCAAATAAAACTTACCAAACGATGATCTAGTGAACAGTTTTGTGAGAAGCAGCAACAGAAGACACACACACACACTCCCAAATATATATATATACACATATCACTAGATGATGATCGAGGTAGAGGATTAAAAACCATAAACCTTCGAATTCCACACCAAGAACAATAGACAAAGAAATAAATGAACTAAAAAAATGGAGCAAGCACCCACAAAACCCATGAAATGCCAGTATACACGATTAACAAAAATCATAATTTTACACATCAATCAATCGATTTGCTTTTGCAATTACAATAATTTTTGTTTCTTCTAGGGTTTCTGTGATGGGTTACTAAGAAATAATAGCAAAAGAACAAGAAATGTAAGTTGGGGTTTTTAATAAGTTTCATGGATTTGCTAATGGGGTGGTTTTCTGGGATTTGGGTATTTCACGTTCTTGAACTTTCAGAATGGAGATTGAGACCTCAAAGAGACCCATAAAGGAGAACATGAAAAAGGACACAATATGGAAGAAGATGGAAGAAAAAGCATAGAAGAGAAGATGAAATGAGAGAAAATCAAAAAACCAAGAAACCGAAATAAGAATCACCAAAATAGCTTAAGAGCAATGAGCTTGAGTAGTGAGTCACCAGTAATTCAACAAATCCTCCTCTTCATCATCGAGCGATTTCTCTTTATTCACGATGTATTTGTCGCCGCATGACATATGATGCTAGAGGTAACGAACTAGGTTTGAGAGAGGGAGAAAGAACCGAAGGTGGTGTTGCAATAGAGGCTAGGTTTGAGAGAGCGCTGATTATCAAGAATGAATTTCTCTAGAACTTTCAGAGAGGGAGGGCCGTTAGATTAAATGGACGGAGCAGATGGATTGCGTGGTCGTCCATCCCCTTCGTCCTTAGTATATATACTTAAAAAAGACAATATAAGATAAGATAATAAAGAATATAAGACAAAATTGATATAGCATGAAGAGTAGAGTTTACCCTCAATATCTTCATCATTTTACAAACTTTGGCCACACATAAATGATTCCTCAATACTGAAATGAATCACACGTTAAACAATACTTAATAATGATATAGAGATGCACAAGAAAGGGGGTTGAATTGTGTATCCTTTTCGTTAATCCCCTTTAAAAAAATTATCATTCGATAAAAGAATCTTGTTCTTTTCACAAGAACTACTAAATATCAAAGTTATAGAGTTTTTTAGAAAACTTGTCTAAAACAGTAAACTCTAAAATTGAAAGATAAGGGAGATTGACGGTTGAGAGATTTCGACACAACAATTTTTATACTGGTTCACCCCAAACTGTGGGCTACGTCCAGTCCTCATATGTCTTTCTGAGATTTCACTATCTGTCAAACACTTTACAAGTATTTTTTGTTTCCGAGCCTCTTCAGGTTTCTTACAGTCAGTATTCTTTCACACTTAACCTCTTCAGGCTATCTGCACTACTTTCAACTGAAAGGTTTTTCGAGCTTTGTTACAGAAAAAAATAGCTCTAGATGTTTCACACAATAATCTCTCAATAATTGCTAAGCTTGTGAACGTTTGTAATTTCTCTAACTCTTGCAATCTTTGACTCCGACTTGTATTTATAGTCTTAGTCTCCAACTGCTTCTTGAAAACTGCTTCTTGATTCTTTAAAGAAACGGTTATTCAGTTGAGTTCTGTAACTAACTCAAACTGATGCATCTTTTGATTCTTCCGTCTGCTATTCTTACGTCTACTTTCTTTCGTCTGTTTTTCTTTCTGTTTGCTTTCTTTCGTCTGCTTTTCTATTTTTGGCTTCCATCTGCTTTTCTAATTTTGGCTTCCTTCTACTTTTTGTATCGTCTTTTTTCCACTTAAGCTTCCGTATGCTTTTCTAGTTTTGCGTCTGCTTTCTGTTTAAGCTTCCGTATGCTTTTCATTTTAGCTTCACTATTTTTTTTCATCAAAATCATTTAGTGAAGTCATTCTGACTTAACAACATCGGTGACTCCCACAGTCACTCGTGTGACAGAAATTTAGTTAAATGTTTAATATTACGTTTCATCTAATGGAGGGTTTTGATGGCATAAACATCTAAATGAGTCGGACTACAAATAAAAGGAGTAAGAGAGGTTGGATCAAACATATATGGGGTTGTAAAAACAAAAATTAAAAGAGAGTTGGAGGCGGAGAAAAGAACGAAGAACAGAGAACATAGTTGGGTTTGGAAAAAGAGAAAAACAATAGAGCGGTAGAGCTTGAAGTAGAGGTAGAAAACGAGAGTTGAAGTTGATCTTTTGGGTGAGAATCAAGCAGAGGGAGAAGGCAAGAGCAACGTTAGAGAGGTTGAACTTAGCAGAAGACCCACCACTAGCTTCCATCTGACAATCCATTTGTTTGCTCATTCTTATTATATCTTTTGCTACATTATTAAACTTGTTTCACTTGACTATTTCCTCTATTTCTTTGACAGTCCATTTTGGTTATTTACTCTGTTTATTGCTTTGATACTTCTCTGTTAGTGTAGACTATAGGATTGAAGTATATGAAAATGATGAACTTTGTTTATTCCATGATGGGCTAATTATTTAATCTTAAGAATTAATGTAGCTAATTTAGACTGTTTTATTGTCTTACTATTTACTATAGTTTCTAAGTTTATTGGATGTAATAGTGTGGCCAAAATTTGCATCATTTAGGTATGAAATGAAGGATCGAAAGAAGAGGTTTAGTATTAGAACGAGAAACTATAGACGCTTAGGTTAAGAATTAGAAATATATTAACTTAAGTGGGTAATTATTAATTAGGTTTACATGATTGATTTGGATGATAAACTTGCCGAATACGAAAGTTAGATTAGTTTGTTATTTGAATTGCTTTAAAAATCTAACTGTTAATTTTAGTAAGACAATTATTCAATCATTTCTCCTTAGTCATGCATAGGAGACTAAATTAGTGAAATTAATTATGAAGAGTTTCCCACATCATTAATCAGTTTGTTTTTGCTTTTAGTTAAATTAGTTTACATTTTAGTCTAATTGCGTAATTTTCTTTAAATCCTTTACTCAGCAAATCAGGAAAAAAATGTTTAGGATTACATCTGTTTTTTATTTTTATTCAAGATTAATATGGGTGAATCAATTTCATCTCCTTAAGAGACGACTCTAGGTAATCAATTACAATTACCTCATACTTGTAAGTAGGATAGTCTAGACACTTTTTAGAACTTATTTTGGCATAACAGAGCCCTCAAACCTCTTCACAACAGCTCAGGGTCGAGGTAAGGAGAGTCTTTGTCTCTATACTTATTTGTAATTGTTATGGAGATATTGTTTAGAATCACTTAACTAAACATTTCAACAGCTCCCTACTTTAGATATCATCACAAATGTGGTAAGATTGAATCAACTTTCCTTTGCTGATGATCTTTTGATGCTTTGTGGAGCGTATTTTGATTAAGTCAACTAACTTATGAAGTCTCTTGAGACCTTAAAAGAAGTGTTGGGATTAAGCTTAAGCCCAAGAAAAAGTTCTATTGACTTGTTTGCTTCTTTGCACTCTAATGCCAATCTGATTTCCCCTTCACTAGGATTAAAGCTTCAAAAACTTCCATTCAGATATTAGGGGTTCCCCATCTTAACTAGGAGATTAAATGCTGCGGATTGTTCCCCACTTATTAGTTTTATTGAGAGAAGACTATAACCTTAGTGTAACAGGCTATTATCCATTATATTTCTACTAACAATATTTGTACTCAATAGTCTCTACATATATTGGTGTTTCCATTTAGCTCTATCAAAAGGAGTGATGAAGAGAATTGACAAGCTAATAAGAGACTTCATCTGGAGAGAGACTAGCAACTGTGCAAAAATTTTGAATATCAAATCGAGTACCATATGCCTACTAAAGCAAAATGAAGGGCTTGGCTTAAGCTTTATTAGAAGCATGGATACCGGTCGGATGCGGAGCGGCGAGAGCTGGTCTGCTGATCGGCTTGAGGCGTGGACCAATGCGGGTTGTGGGGGCATCCCAAGCCCGGGCCTTTGATATGCCCGCGGAGACGTCGCCTCCACGATCGTGGAACACAGCGTGTGCCCTATGGCCATGAGCTTATGGAAAATTTGTTCAGAGGAGAAGATTTTGTGGATGAAGTGGATTCAAATGTATCATTTAAGAGAAGAGAGCATATGGACCATCAAGATAAAACCAACTCACTCATATAGTTTTCATAAAACCTTCCACGCTATGTAACCTCACATAAAGATCAAAATAGGCAATCAAGAAGCAACAAATTTTTGGTTTGACAATTGACATTCTTTAGGGTCTTTATATTAGCTTAGTGACTTTCAATACCAAGTTTGGAGCTATCTTGTTGAATAGCACCTGGCACTGGCCATTTCACTCTATAGGATTTCTAGGAAATAACTTGACTTATGCCTAGTTACCTCTACGTCTTAAACTACTAATTGCATCCAATGGACTAGACCTAAAAGTTTGAAGTTCTCTAATGGCTCCTACAAGAATTGTTGATGGATTCACTTGCAAGATTGGGCTGCTTTGACCTTGTATGGGATTCTCAAATTGTTCCCCCACACTCATTCTTAGTCTGGTTAGCAGTATCACAAAGACTTGCCACTAGGGATAGGATCAAATTTTCAATTGATAGTCGAGATTGTGTACTACGTGGAGATAAAGAATGGTTAAGCATAATTGCATGGCCTCTAAACTTGATATGTAAGTGCAAAAGAGACAAGAAACTCTTCATAATCAGTTTTGGGATGCCCGTATATGACATTTGGAGAGAAAGGACTAGTAGAATGTTTTAGGATACCAGGATGGATATTAATAGTAGTCTAACCAAATTTTAGCTTAAGCTTAGACAAACAAACTTGGCGCGTGGAATCATCTTAGATTCGTTTCCAAAACTATGCTCCAAGCTTTCCCTATAATACCAATGTTCATCAATGTTCATGTAGCAGAATGTGGCATAAACCAGGTATATTAGTGGGAGTTATAGCTTTTGGGGAGGCCTATCCTCGATGTAATTATAATATTAGTGCTTTGGTGTACTAGTTGCTACTTAATTAATAAAATTTCCTAATTACCTTCCAAAAAAATCGGAATACAGATAAAGCTATTTAACAATTACCATTTAGAATCAGCAACATACTTCTGATAAAATACTCGGAATTTTGTTCTATTTTATAGTGTATCAAACAAAAACTATAGGGTGAAAAAACAGTTGTGGAGAAACCATTGAATATGAAATTGTAAATTTCATATCTAATTGTAGTTCTCTGTACACCGAACACAAAGATTCTAAAAAGCGATGCATTCTCAGGAAAGGTCGACATACAAGAAAGCACATCATATTTCAACGATGCAATGCGCTGAGAAATGAATCAGTCCATAGCGCCTGTTTGGAGCATCTTCCACTTCACAAACATTATAACCTAAAAGCCCAAAACGTTTGATGCTATATGTAAGAGAGGCTCGAAAGCACTTGGAGCAAACTTCCTGGCAAAAAGATAACATACGGAAGAGGGTTGGTCATTGTAACTGCAGTTCTGACCTTTGTATATTCTTCTGATAAACTCCTCTGTTACATCTGCTCTTCCAAATGTAGCCGGGTGTGCTCCACCCCTTGACCAGTCCACCCATGTGAGGCTTCTATTTGCCATGACATGTGCAGCTTGAATGTTTAACATAGTTGGGAAATAATGTTCATCCACGTAGCAATGACGGACACAGAATTCTTTGAATTTAGGGTAATACGTCGTGTCTTGCACAATGTTGACTGCAAGGTCTCGGTTAATCTCAAACCACTGAGAGCCTTTACGCCACTGGGTAATGTCTACCTCAGGTGCCATTTGTTCATTGTATCGTCCTCTTCCATATGGACCATGGTCATCAAATGCGCCAATGAAGCTATATCTGGATTCTGATATGTATTGGTAGATCACACTGAAGTTATACAGAGGAATGCAGGACTCTGACAGAAGTACAAACCATTCATTGTTTATATCAAGTAATGCATTAGCAAGAAGCCTTCGCTCAGCATCACACATGCTCATCTTACCCCATTCAGCAGCCTGCATGGGGAAGAAACAAAGATTGACGACTGTTAAGCTCAGTTCTCCAGGTGAATGTACAACTATCAAGCCGTCATCTATAATGCTAAGTGTTTTTACATCTGAAGTCTTAAAGTTCAATATGATGCAAGTTAGTGCAGAAGTTTCCATACAATTGGGGGATAATTCAGGTTAGTTACAAAACCTACCATTAGTCCAACAATGCATAAACAAGTCATGAAATAAGATCATTGTATGAACGATTATGTCATAAGACAGAAACATGGTAGAACCAGGACAACTCAGCAATGAATTTACATATATAGTAAATATATATATATACGTATATGATGTTAGTTGCGGGAAGGGGGCTGACAACCTTATGATTGGTTGTCAGCTAACCGAATCTGTTATTCCTAACAGATTCTTAGTATAAATAAGCAATAGACGAGGAGAGGAGGGCAGTGAGTATATTGTTGAGTGTGTGAGCCATAGGCGGGAGGTTGCTGGTCCTCGAAACCAGATTATCTTGTATTCGTTTTACGGAAATCAATAGCAAATACCTATTTCTCCTTACCTGTTTTCTGGAACCTATCAAAATATTCTACTGCTAATGTTGTTAGTCCTCAGTTGAGAAAATAAAAGATTTGAATTGAAAGGAATCAACTTGAAAGTACAGAGCTTAATTTCACAAACTTGTAAACATGAAGGGCTTGATATATTAATTCAAGCATAAACCTTGATAGTTTTAGTAAACAAGAAAAAACATGAATTTCCATCAAAATTAGAAGCATATTTGCAACATAGTTTCAAGCTCTCATCTCATTTGTGTAAAAGCAGTTTAGATTCCCATGAAAATCGAACTAAAGGCTTAAAAATTCAACATATTAGAATTTAGAAGTACTAAGGCTAGAGAATTATTCCAACATAACAACAGCAATAACACGGGTATTCAATATATTAGAATTTAGCAATATAAGGCTAAAGAGCTTATGAACCTATGGTTTCCTTGTTTATATGTTGGGTGTGCCATATGGCAGGCTTCAATTGTTCCAAAACAACATTAGCAATAACAGGGATATTCAATTTAAAACTATTCAGTTAACTGATTAAACTAGTTGCTATTTCTCCTAAATGATAATCTCAATTATAGCAATTAACAAAAAAAGATAATCTCAGTTACAGTATTTTCAGTCAATTGATGGTACCCGATTTCACAGGTCTATTATGAAGCTAGGGTTCAGTTTTATACAAATGTAGAGCTGCACTATTGAAGCAAATTTTATCATTTTGGAAAATAGATCTTGCAATTTAAGATCCTAATCTCCCAACAACTTGTAACAATTAAAACCCAGTCAATTTGTGATATGTTCTGGATCAACCCAAGCTGGAACTAATGATTTATTTCTCATATATAACAAATAGTTTATTTTGTTAGGATAAAATTCCAAAAGCTTCAATTTGTTTAAAGCTTTTGAAATCATGTTGCAAAGTCCTCAAGTATGACTTGCCTACCATTTGAATGATATAGACACTGTAAGGACACTTGACAAAAAAGATTATTGAAGATTAAACAAAAGGTAGCCATGAAACAAGGTACTAAAATATAATTAATCTTGGTCCCCGATATAGGATAAAAGCGAGAGTGATGGAATTGCAAGTATCGCCAGGTTAAGAAACATAGATGCAACACCCTTCAGCCAGCTTTTAAATCCAAAATCAATGAACTATAAGCTCAGAAAAAGTCACTGATGAATGATGGCAGTTGGCAGCTAAGCTCATCCTTTAGAGGAGTCATTACAGGAAATCTTTCTAATATTTTGTATAATATCGTAACTTACATAAATTCCTCAGTCTCTCGAGACCCTTTCAAGAAAACCCAATCCTGTCTCTAAGTGCAAGAATATCTCACTTCTATATACATTAGCCAAGGGCATCCAACTGCATCATCTATTCTATCAACAAGACAGGAGGTGCTACCTTACATTAGCAAACACCTGAACCATAACAGGTTTTTTCCCTATAAAATCTCAATCTGTTGGAGTTTTTCACCATTACTCTCTAGCCAATGCTTTGCCTTCATTGGTTTTTTGATGTCGCTCCTATAAGGATGATCTCCCTACTCCCCTCTCTCTTGCAAGCGTAAGAAAATATAAACTCTAGACAAGCAGTCTTAGTTTGAATTTTAAAATTTAGTATGAGTTGCATTGTCAACACAATAGCTAAAAGAATTGCTTGCAAGTTTGCAATTTGACTATATGCATTTTGGTTTCCAGAACTCATGATAACTTCATCAGATAAACAATACAGTTTTCTTTAAATAAGAAGACAATTAAGTACAATTCTAACAAGTGGAAACTAAGAGAGATAATTGTATCTCTAAGAAGCTAAATTCTTCGTCAATTTCAGATCCCAGTAAATCAGAATGGTCAAGAACTCAAGATTAGTGACCTTAGGAATATAAATGATAACTTAAAATTTGCAGGTCCACGGCAATAAATTTGGATTGGAATTTTCATCAATGCAAAGTTAATACTCCCAATTTTCCCAAAAAAGTTAATACTCATTTGAAGAAAATTCTTCCAAAAATAAAAAATAGAAAATAGAAAGCAGAACAAGAGAAATATCATTCATAGATCACCTCGTTGTCAGTCAGTAAGCAGGAAAGAATAACAAATTACAAACATCAATTGCATACGAAAATTAAAAGATGTTGGATGTCGGGAAGGCCTTACCTGGCTTGGGACTTGTCTTCTATGGAAAACTGATGAAGGCATAAATTTAGCATCAAAAGTTGGCAGTGAATGAACATAGATCGAATACAACCCTTCATGGCCCTTGAAAAACCTTTCCCAGAGAGGTGCTAGTGGCAATGGCCCTTTAGTCAAGAACATGAATGCAATTTTCGGAACTCTGTTGAAAGGAAAGTTCTTTATCCGAGGAACAAAAGAAGCCCTCCAGAAGAGCTCCTGATCACTCATTTTGTGAAGCAATTTCGAAGGAGGGCGAATCCAATGGTCCAGAGTACCGGGCTCTTTAGTGCAGGAAAAACTGGACTTTACAGTCGTGACTGCTGTTTGAACTCCAAAACGTTTGATCGTGTATACACTAATGATTGAAAAGGTAACAATTAGAGCTAAGGAGAACAAAAACAAATGCAATAACCTCATAGGAAAGCCTCTGGATTGAGTTCTTATTGAAACTATATAGCCATTTGCTTCTTCTAATTGAGCGACCCTTGATTGCATATCAAAGACTCCACAAAATCAGGAAATCAGCTTGTGGGTCGAGACCAGTGAGATAAAAAGCTAATTACCAATCTGAGTTTTCGCACCAAACCAAAACCCAGACTCCAAAAATACATCTTGGGAGACAAATGATGAAGGTTAATTGACATACAAAGATTTACACATCAACAAATGCAGTCGTATGGATAAGAAATAAATATAGATCTAGTCAGAGAAGACTAGAAAATCTAAGCTAGGCGCTTTATAACAATAACACAGTTGAGATCCCGAGTATTGAGCACATGGGAATCAGGGGAAGAAAAGGGTCTAAGCACAGATTCCAGGAAAGCAAAGGCTGAAGATATTACGTCAACGGAGGACATAAGCACGTTACAGCGTTGGTGAACAAAACATAGTTCTATTAACTTCAGATCCTAAGACTCCTTGTATGGCGGAAATGCCCACAACAGGAAGTTGGACAGTTGGCCAAAGTCCAGAGGCTTGGAATTTAGGGAGAGAAAAGGGGGAGTTCGTTTCTGGGTGTAGACTGTTTAGTTGTGAAGCAATAGAGTGACGCGAAAGAAAGAAATCTGATTTTTGTAAGAATGTTCTGTTTTTTGCGTGAATTTTAATCATCAGGTATGGTGTTCACACTCAAAGGGGCCGGGAGGCTGTCGGCTGCTCTTATTTCGCGACGGAAACTGGTAATACCGATGTCAATCTGCTTGCTTTAATTAAATTTCCTTGTATGGAAAGGAACGGAGAGTAACGAAACGGAAATTAATTAAATTTCTTTTGTATGGTTAATTGATTAATAAAAGAAAGGAGAGTAAAGGAAAGTAAAGAGAGGGAAATTAAACCTCAAAATTTTTTTCTTAATCAAAAAAAAATTTCATCCAAAAGTGGATGAAAATGGAGGGAATTAAAAAAATTGACACAATTTTATCAAAAATATCCTTTTAAAATACCTCTTTATAAAATATTATTTTTCTCCTACCCTATTGTCTTCCACTTTTTTTTCTCCTGCAGTCTTCCGGCATTTTTTCTTCTCCCACAGCCACTAGGTATGTTCTCAATCTCAATCTTCAATTTATATATTTTTTTAGCTAGCTATTATTACACTCACAATTGCTGAAGAGGGAAATTGACAAAGAAAACGATTGTCGATTGCCATAGAAGATAATTATTGGACAGAAGATAACCAAACGATTACCGATTGCCATATACATGATTGCACTTCTATTTTTTTTCGATGGGAATGATTGCACTTACATGGTTGCCGTATATTGCACCACAAGATTGCCTATATTGCATGCTTTATTGGTTTGGTGAACTATTTGGTTAGTGGGTTTCGTAATAATATTTTTTTATTCCTTTTTCGTTTGATTGACTGCTACTTTTTTTCAATTGCCTACTATCCCTTTTTTGGTTAGTTAGATTCACGATTGCTTACTAGCCTTTTTGTTTGATTGTACGTACTATTGCTAATTAAACTATCATATTCTCAGTGTTGTTCATGGATAATATCGACAATTTGGAAGATATTTTAGCGGATGATTCAGATGATGAGTGGGTAGAATGGGAGCGTACACGACAAATAGCTGTAATTCAAGTTATTTGTCAAGTCATTTATGCACTTAATATTACACGTAGTCAATTACATTCAAGTTCTTCTATTCGATCCATCACACATAAATCTATAGTCGAAGATGAGGGAGAAAAAGTTCGACATTATATAATGGATCGTGTCAATAATTTCTCAACACCTTGCTATAACTTAATTCGAATGAAACCACTTGCCTTTCATCGCTTATGCGATAAACTTCGAATTAGTGGCCGTCTTAAAGATAGTAGGCGAACTTCAGTTGAAGAAAAAGTTGCTACATGTCTTATGTTTTTGGCACAAAATTTCAAAATACGTGCACTTTCATTCTTTCTTCGTCGTTCACTTGAAACCTTAAATAGACACTTTCATGAAGTGTTACGAGCATTAATATCGCTGGAGGATGAATATCTAAGACAACCAAATGGATGTGAAGTCCCTCCTCAAATTCTTGGGAGTAGTAGATTTTATCCCTACTTTAAGGTAACCATGAATTTATTTTTTAGCTATAATAATTTTAAGAATATTAATTACCATTTAGCATTGACATGAAAATATTTCTGATAGGATTGTGTAGGTGCACTTGATGGAACACATATTCGAGTAAGAGTACTAAAAGCTGATGCACCACGATTTCGTGGTAGAAAAGAACATCCAACACAAAATGTTTTAGCTGCTTGTGCTTTTGATCTAAAGTTTACTTATGTATTGCCTGGATGGGAAGGATCGGCGTCTGATTCAAGAATAATAAAAAACGCATTAACTAGGAAAGATAACTTGAAAATTCCTAAAGGTAATTTTAAAATTCATGAAATTAATATATTTTATATCAATAACAATATATTTGCTAATTAACTTGGCTTGTATTAGGTAAATACTACCTTGTGGATGCTGGTTATATGCTTAGGAGTGGACTTATTGCCCCTTATAGAGGTGTACGTTATCACCTGAAAGAATATTCACAACGTGGTCCAGAGAATGCTATGGAGTTGTTTAACCATCGACATGCTTCATTGCGTAATGCAATAGAAAGAGCATTTGGAGTGTTAAAGAAGCGATTTAAAATTATCGAAAGCTCAAGTGAAAAGACATACTCATTTGATGTTCAATGTGATATTATTTTAGCTTGTTGCATCTTGCATAATTTTTTGATGGGTGTGGATCCTGATGAAGAACTCATAGCTGAAGTGGATTCAGAGCTCTTGAACACAGAGCCCGAGGTGTGTCCATCTAGCGACAAAGATAATGAAGATGCCAGACAAGGTGCTGCTATACGAGATAGGATAGCAGCTGATATGTGGCATGATTACCTGGCTAGCCAAGCATAATTTGATGTTGTGCGTTAGATTATTTTGCATTAAAGACATGCTTTTTTTTCTCTATTGCTTTTAGACATGTCGGTTAAAGTTGAAGATAGCTAGTTTCTTAATTTTTTTTATGAACTTGTTTGAAATTTATTTCTCTATTGCTTGCAAACCTATTTTCAACTTTTAAAAGTGTATTGTTAACCATGTGATTTGTATATATTACATAGAAATGGGACGTGGTAAAGGAAAAGGTGTTGGAAAGGGAGATAGCAAGCGAGATATGCTTCGTTGGACAGAAACTATGGATGAAATTTTGATTGATGCTCTCATACACCAACAAACCATAGGAAACAAAATCGATGGAGTTTTCACCACAGAAGGCCTAAACAAGGCTGTACTAGAAGTGCGTGAAAAAACTAACAACGCACAAATTGACAAAGAAAAGGTGAAAAATCGAATGAAGTCACTGAAGAGCAATTTCAATGAGTGCTATGACCTTTTTAAGAATACAAGTGGCTTTGCTTGGAGTCCAATAACCAAAATGTTTGATGCTGAGCCTGAAGTATGGGATGCTCTTACAGAGGTTTGCTCTTTTAATCTTAACTTAGTTATAACTATGATATCATACATTGATAAGTTATTAATCCTTTTAATCTTTTAATCTCATATAGGTTAATGAAAGTGCAAAGAAATGGATGACTAGTAAAATCAGCCATTATGATAAGTTATTGATCCTTTATGCAAAAGATAGAGCAACTGGTGATGGCGCTGAAACCGCAAAAGAGAGAGTACAACGTTGGGCAAGCAATAAAGGTGACAATGGAAGTAGCAGTAGCACAAGCTTGGATAATGATGGAAGTAGCAATGGCACAGGCTTGAAGTCCACTACCATCGAGGATATTGATAGGCTATTGGCTTCCGAAGACATTACTCTTGAGGAATTTGCTAATCAACCTTCTAATCAAAAGCAGCCACATGCTCCGGTTGAAAGTAACACTAATGCTAATTCAAATGGAAACAAAAGAAAGACTAGGGAGAAGAGCGTCGAGGGGATAAAGGGTGCAATTGAAAATGTTGCAAAGATGCTTGATGTTGGAAATGCCATTGCTGAGAAAAGGAATCAGATTGCTGAAAGAACTCGTCCACGCGTGTACTCAGAACAAGAAGTATATACAGAGTTATTGAATATCGGAATTGAATCTCATCTTCGTTACAAGGCTTATGATTTTCTCACAGAAAACACTACAAGGGTGCGGAATTTTTTTGGTTGCCCAACGGAGGAGCGCAAGGAATACTTGCTCCACATGATGTAC